>PIJE02000090.1:321539-324039 GCA_002895965.2 Coryphaenoides rupestris
GAGAGTCTATTACAGTACCGAAGCCTCCGCTTATCAGCGAACATCACACACACACACACACACACGCTCACACACACAGACACACACACACACCGCACACACACACACACACACACAGACTGACACACACACACACACCACACCACACACACACACACACACACACACACACACACACACACACACACACACACACTAACCCTAAAAGATGCACCATGATGAGGCTAAAGGTCAACCTCAACCCCCATGGTCCTTCTCTTGACCTGCTACATCCTCTCCATCCCACCCCCCTCCTCCTCCTCCTCCCATCCTTTTCATCACCCGTCCAGTTGGAGAGGAAACCTGGCCAGGCTAAAGGTGGCTGGTGGCAGGGTTAGCCACCTTTAGTCTGGCCTAGCCAGAGAGAGACCGACCAACATGTGTGTCAGGGCCTAGGGCCCTACAGCAGCAACCTGTACTGTACTTGTGCTTCACCCCCCCCCCCCCCCCCCCCCTCCCCTGACAAAAGGCCAGCCTGGTTGACTGGCAGGTCAGGAACATCCCCAGCCCTCAGTGACTACTACACGGCCCTCAGCGCAACAAGCAGCAGACGTGTCAAGTTCAGGTCTCTCTGCTATTTTATAGAGACCCACACATTTCAAACCCCCATGATTCTAAATATGTGGAGAGCGATGCTGAGGAGTTCTGTGTTTTTTCCTTCCTCCTCATCACTTTGTTTCCTTCTAAATAAAAGGCGTATGGTTGTGTGTGTATGTGTGTGTGTCTGTGTGTGTGTCGTGTGTGTGTGCCTCGCGGTGCGAGGGGAGCTTAAAGCGGTCGCCGGCGACCGGGGCCTCGGGGTAAACACACAAAGGGCCGGAGAAAAGCACCACAAGGTGGGAGCAATAATAATCAAGAGGAGAAAAAACCCTCCACGCAGCACACAAAACACGCCACCTGCAGGGCCCTGGGAAAAGTGAGCCTTTCTGCTGACAAAGAGGGTGGAGAGAAGGCGCAGGAGAGAAGGAGCGCTAACTCAACTGGTGTGGCTCCTAGCGAGCGGGCGGGGGTCTGGGGGGGGGGCTATAAAGGGTGGCGGGGGAGGAGGAGGGGGGAAATGGAATAAGCCAGCGAGCACTTGAGGGCCCCACCGAGCACCTGAATGGCGGGGATTGGCGGAGGGTCCGAGGGGGGCCCATCGGAGGTGAATGGGCCCTGCTCTTTGCTTCCAATTTGTCTCTTTTCACCCTGGCTGGCCCCTGGCCCGGCTCTGACAGATGTACAAAGATGGAGCGGCGCTGGGCCACTCACACACACACACACACACACAACACACACACACACACACACACACACACACACACACACACAACATACACAAACACAAAACACACACACACACACACACACACACAACACACACACACAAACGCACACACACACACACACACCCACACACACACACACACACACACATACACACACATACAACACACACACACACACACACACACACACAAATCACACACACACACACACACACACACACACACACACACACAATACACACACACCACACACACACACACACACACACACACACACACACACACACACACACAAATTTGCACACATACACCCACACATACATATGTGTACACACACGTGCACCCGCGAGCAGCTGTCACTTTTGTCGGACAAGTTAATCAAACAAATACCAGCGAACCACCCTGCCTGTTATACTGTAATGCAGAGGGGGGGGTGTTACTGGGGGTGACAGGAGACAGCTTATAAAGGAGCGATCAAGAAACACAGGGGTCGACGTGTGTGTGTGTGTGTGTGTGTGTGTGTGTGTGTCGTCGATCAATTTACCCCCACCTCCCCACCCCCCTTTTTATCGTTAAACAGCGACGGACTCGACAAAAGAGCACGTCTCCATTTAACTTGTGTTAGCCCCGCCCCCTTTCCGCGGGGCCGAGCCTGGGTTTTAAGGGCCCTTAAGCCTGGGCTCTACTCCTAACCGACCGCTGGGAAATGGCTGCTGAAGGATTTAGGCCGAAAGAAAGCACAGAGAAAACCAAAAAACCACCACCGCCACCGCAATTATGAACAACCGCTAAGCTGCTTAGCGACTTCATTAAAGTGAAGTGAAACTTTTTTTGGTTTTTTTTGGTGCTTAATTTTTTTTCTATGTTGTCTGTCTTACCACTGGTTGGCCTTTTATTAACGATTATGATGATGATGATGATTATTATTATTATCATTATGTTCTTTTCACTCCCCGTCGGGTTGTGTAATCCTGTTACTGCCGCCTCAGCGCACCTTAAAAGCCTGAAGGTGCGACATGTAGAGCAGCAGGCGGACATTGTGCGGCGCGCGGCTGGACTCATGCGGCCCTCCAGTCACGGCCCCAACAACACATGTACCACATCGACCTTTACATTTACATTTACATTTAGGGCATTTGGCAGACACTTTTATCCAAAGCAACTTACAAAGAGTACATTTGTTGAAGGAGGGA
>PIJE02000090.1:326539-389039 GCA_002895965.2 Coryphaenoides rupestris
ATATTATATTATTATTAGATGTTGGATGACTTTGACACCATTTATTGTGTTTTTAGTGCCAAAAGGGTCGGCTGGGGTTTGTTCTGCAAAGTGCGGATGCATCTGCTGTGAAGGTGGAAGCCATTGCTCCAGAGAGGATGAAAATGACAACACAACACAAGCCCAGAAGAACATTACGGGGGAAAGAATAAAAACAGCTCTAGAGTCACCGCTCGCACAGGCGGCCGGCCAGGACAGCTAGCCGATGGCGATTCTTTGATGCCACTAAATAGGTCGGCTAACCCAGATAAGAAAGCCAACATCTCCAACAGCGGGTACTGTGAGCGTGCGTTGCAGTAGATGCGGCGTTATAAAAAGAGAGGCATGGAAATGCGACGTCGCTCAAGGCCTGGCCTCCCTGCAGGGGGTTAGGCTCGGGGCGAGATCACAGGCCGGCTGGCGTGGCGATGCCTTCACAGGCACACAGTGATATAGAGGAGGCTCCTGGCACCGCGGTGCCTCGCTGATTCACCCGCATCGCTGCCTCCCGCCCGCCATGTTCCACCGAGCTCTCCTTTTACACGACAGCACTCGCTGACCCACATGCCCACTTGTCTGACGTTGAACTCTTTTCAGGTCACATTCAAGGTCACCAGGAGTTACTTTTGGGTACGTGATGCGCAACTAAAGATAACCTAATTTTGGCCTTTTGACTCCCAGACTGCTCTAGTGATATAGTCCACCATTTTGGTATTAGTGGTAAGTCGTAGGGCGGGAAAACTTCAGATCAAAGGACTTATTTTACTTTGTGAAATAACTTAAAATACACATTTAATATGAACATGACAGCTACAATATTCAGAATGACCCCCCTTCCTCCAGTTAATCCCTGTTAGCCCCACCTGAACACCGTAGCCCTGACTGCTGAGAGTCAAGATTTACCCGTTCTCCTCATCCCCCATGGACTCTATGTTCAGGGTTGTTATGGGTTGTTTTCTCTGCTTGGGACAGTGAATACTGGGTGGTCTCTCCATTAAGAAAGTGATGTTCATGTCAGGGGGAACGCTAGGGCATCATTTAAACGTTCAGATAATTGTTAGGTTTGCCAAACAAATGTGCATGTGTGATTTTGCATCCCTTATGGTGGCGGTGCCTAGCACTTAGCCTGGCACTTAATCAACAGTGTGGCATCATTCTTTAGCTATCTACACCACATTTGGCACACTAGGGGGCGCTCTACTTAAGGGATGTGCTTTCGGTGTGTGTACCCACTTTAATGTCTGTGTTTGGCCATTTTGATGATGGCTACCGTTAGCTCAACGTTGACTTTTCAGACTGAGGGTCTCGGTATTGCACCCTTACTTATATATGTATATATATATTTGGTTTGTTTTTTTTAACCCTGGGATATCACGTTCCAATCCTAAATTGAGATTTGAATACCAACCTAAGAAACACATTTCTGAATATCCCAATTTCAAACGTTCAGCTTTCCACCAATGTTCATGGAACATTGGTGCCTTGCTAAAGAGCGCTCCCTCAGCCCTTGTGCCATGGGGAGCAGCCAACATGGACTCACATTGCTTTGTGCAGAGGGTGCAAGGTGTTGCCCTGGGTTTGACCAGTACATGGATCAGCTCTTTGTTAAACATGTCCAACACATGCTTTGTGTTGTTCAAATGTAACAAAGATCAGAAGTAGTACCTCTCTTTTACTATCCCTATTGTAATGTGCTGTCATAAAAAATATGCAAAAAAGCACTACTCGTCTTCAGGTCTTAACGTGTGTGTGTGTGTGTGTGTGTGTGTGTGTGTGTGTGTGTGTGTGTGTGTGTGTGTGTGTGTGTGTGTGTGTGTGTGTGTGTGTGTGTGTGTGTGTGCGTGCTTACAGCAATGGTATACCAGTACCATGAACCTCCTGGGCACGTGGCTCACTGACCGTATGGATCTACAGCTTCACCTCTACCAGTTGAAGATCCTCATCCGGATTGTGAAGGTGAGGGCCCTCTACTAAACTAACACAAATAACTATATTCTAATCAAGTAGAAGTAAAACTTGTTGCCATTAGCAGGCACAAAATTAGCGTTATTTGAATGTTTAAATGTTTCTCATTCATAGTTATATTATTCGTTAACTGCATTTTACTTTTAAAACTACAGCTACTGGGTGTATAGTACTCGGGTAAAGTACAAGATCGCTGGATCACAATTCCTTATGAATTATCATTTGAATCTGAATCAGAATATATGACCTATTTCATTGCATAATCTTCCATTTGTTGGATGCAGTGGCATTTTAAATGCAATTCCAGGTAATGCTGTTGCCAAATAATGTGTTAGCAAGACAACGTGTCAACCTAGGAAACTGTTGTTTCCACTCCTGCTGGTTGATCTGTTCCACGTCACAGCTGAAACATGAGGAACACTGCCAGCCACATATTGGAAGGGTCATTAAAGTGTGTGGGTGTGTGCATATATATATACAGTATATATATATATCCAGTATATATTTATTCATATAGTGTAAATACAGTATATACTGTATATATAGTGGCGTAGGTAGAGTGGGCAGAATAGGGAAGACATTGGAAAAGCATGAAATTACTGGTCCATTGTTACTGGTTTACAACATCCAGTAATCCGGCACCAAATGAAAGACCTCAATTGAGTACATACTAGATTTGAATGTTTTCTATTGCAAGTCGGTCTCTATTTTTACATTTGAGGTTTGTTTCAAAACCCCTCTGAGCTACCACTGAAAAAGTTAACACGCATTCACTTATTATTTAGCGTCAAAACGCAAAAACTCCATAATGCCAACATTATACTTATTACAAAGGCAATAATGTATTTTCTTTTTTATCCATCTGTCTCATACAAATGCTCAAAGGCAATAACATTCCCCTTTGAATTCCCCTGTCTGCAACGTATACAGTACATGTCCCATGACATTCATTTTAAAGATAGTGTAGCTTTGTGCATTCCATCACATGCATTCCATGTTTTCCATTGTAATGTTTTCCACTGATGTTTTGTGTTGATTGAGGATTTATGTATTTGTGTGTTTGCTGAATAAACACACTGGGAGCCTAAGCATCATTGCTGACTTATTGTTCCCACTGCTTCCTACTGGCCATGGTCTTCTTGCAGTAATAATCGCTGGCACTCTTTGCTCAGTCACCGCATGTGTTTTTATCCATTTTTTACCGTTTACGTATGAGGTTGTCCACGCAAGGTCTTGACAGTTTAGCGGAACACGAAGCTGCATTGTCGTACACTAAGTGGAGAACGACTAAATAAGAGACAGATTAGAGATTGAGTCCTTTCTCACAAAAACTGCTAATTGTGTCAGAGTTCTCTAGTTATATAGTATATATATATGTAGTCATATAGTCTCCCCAAAAGACACGAGCAGCTATGGATGGGGCCGCTGTCCTTCATGAGACGCACTGACCAATGCGGAGGCCGTGCACGCAGGTTGCAAAAGAGTGCTTGGCTTCCATCTGGGCAGGTGAAAAATGTATAGTAGTTGTATGGCCTAGAAAGTTTCCCCATACATACAGACCATAAGGCCCTGGTCCCCATCATCAACAGTAACTTTGTACCAATCCAGTGCCAATGGCTTCTGATGCATATGATGATATTTAATGCAAAGGCCGAAATGTCCCCAGCCAGATTCTAATAGACACTGACACCCTGTCAGGGCAACCTTCAGCCACCCTACAGGTGGAGGCTGTTGAGCTGGAGGACAACATTGCAGTTCTTGAAGGTGCTAAGCATGCTGCACAGCCCATCTCAAGCCCCCACCTTGCAGAGGTGGAAGATCAAACCTAGACCCATCCTGAACTGATGACAATGTCACAGATACAAGTCGATCTCAGACCACACTTTGCAGTGAGAGACTCGCCCTCAACCTGCCATGAAACGTCTGTCTATGTCTATGAACGAGTGTCTAGAATGCTCACCTAATGGGTACAAGGGCTTCAACTAGATACACAGCTTGAAGAATGTCAGAGAGTCATCTTGCATCACCAAAAATCTTGCTACACGCACATCACCAATAGTCCAATGAACTCCAAATCAATTGGAGTGAGCAGTCCCAGTGCATCAGCAGTTTCATCTCTGCTGTTTTCTGCAGATATTTCCTCAAGGATACGGATAATAGCAGGTAGTCGTAGTAGTACATTTGCATATCCGTTAGTTTATTTTCATCATTCTGTTGTTTTCCTTGTTTTATTGTACTGTATCGCAATGCAACCTGGCACAAGAATTTCCTTCGGGATTAATAAAGTTCTATTCTATTCTATTCTATTCTATTCTAGTGTATTGAGTACGGTACGACAAGCCCAAAGCCAACAGACCCACCTTGTTTCACGTAATCTTGGAAGCTCTCTGGGGGCTCCGTCATACATTTCTTTCCATAAGTTAAGCCACTTGGTGTGTGCATACAGTATGAGCCAGACATACTGTAAATACTTACAATCACTAAAAAAACACAAAAGAATCATTCAGCTTATAGGACTGCTTTGGCTGTGTCAACAAGAACCACATTAAGGCTATGAGCATTCTAGGCCCGCTTTGCTACCTCCTTAATACGAGACTGAACACCAGAGAGCTTGACACTCATGACCCAAGAGCGATCGTAGGCTTGACCAAACAGGTTGCTTCAGTAGTCGAGGACCTGGATTCTTCAGTCCTGCAGTATGAAGGAGATCTGCAGCTTCAAAGTGTGAGAAGCCTTCACAGCTCCCCTGTACATAAGCACTGAAGAGATCTGTTTTTAGTTTCGTCTGCCATAAGGGCAAAGACCTCACTTTCCTTGACCTCATTTATAATGGAGGAGTGTACCACTTCTGATACAAAATACCATTCTGAATTTGGCTTGTTTATTTTGAACAATAGTCCTTGCGAGTTTCCGCCATTAGGGTTAGCTTGACGTCACCGGAAGTATGGCCAACATTTGGCTGTTGTTTATTGGTAAATGTTTGAATTACATCGCTCTGTTATGACATAAATATTATATTTCCATGGCGTCAAGCACATTAAGTGGTTGTGTGAATCCTTTGTGTATCACAAGAAACCCCAAAAAAAGGAATTAAAAAGAGATTGATTCATGTTTCTCCTGTATCTACGGTTGATCACGACTATGGATTTGTGACACTCAAAAATAACCCTGATAACCGATCAGATTTACATGTACTTGATGAGACTGATGGTGTTGAAGACAGTGTAATGTTCACGTCAGGGATACGGCCATAGGTATTATATGAATCCATATTTATTGTATATTAATAGACAAATCCTATATGTGCATGTACCAATCCGTACCATGTATGTTTTTTATGCATGTATAAATACATAAAAACACCAAAATTGCCACTAGCTGAGCCTTTCTATACCCTGATCGATCGATCGCCAAGCACATAGTTTTGGTATGATAAGATCGTGGAATTGATCCATCAGTCACTTTAAAGTAACGATAAATAATGGAGAATTTACAATAGAGCATGTGAGAACAATAACAATATGGCGTCGTTCCAGTTCTACTTCCAGTGACGTTAAGCGCTACATCCGGCGAAATGGCAGAAACTCGCATAAGGACTATTGGGTCATGATTACCAATCTCATGCAATGTAGACAAGAAGTTCCCTGTGAGTTAGTAACTCATTTAAGATGAAACATTTTTTTTTTTAAATACCCTCTAAGCCATCGTTGCATTTGTGTGTGCTTCTTCATTTGCATGTACACCAAACCCTCCATCTCTGAATGTTGCCTTTTTCCAGTTCTTATATTCCAAGGCTGAAATAAACACTGACTGTTTGGCTTGGGAGGTCGTGTATTTTAGCCGTTAGTGTATAGTGTACCACAAGGCTTGTCCTGGGTGTCCTGCGTAACAGTTTCAGTTTCAGTGTGGCTAGAATGGTCCGACGGCTCTTGATTTGTAAAGAAAAAAGAAATAAAAAGAAAAATAAGCTTTTTTATCATTATTATGCTACACAGCAGAGATTTATAACAACAAGATCAGCCATTGCTTTAACTTTTTCCCCATTCTACAAGTAACAGATAAATCTTATCACTTACTCTAGTGATTTCAATCAGAGTGGTGTGAATCAGTCCAACTAATTATTAGGCTGCATTGCCACTGTATCAGAGTGAGCAAAACTGTACAATTCAAGTGTATGTGTGAAACCCTTGATATACCTGGAGTAGTTCTGGGCGATTAATCGATCTTGAATCGAGATCGCGATACATTTTTTGTCGTTCTCGTTCTATCAGCCTTTGCGATTTTTTTCGATCTGGATAGATCTGACAGCAGCATCATGACGCACCGGAAATAAACACGACAACAGCCAACAGGTCAACAGGTCTGCAGTGTTTTGGCTCGACACGCCCATTTATACCACGGCACGAGGCGTTGTTTACCAACAGCGACGCAAAGAAAGGACAACAGCATGAGTTACAAAGTGGCCAAATTGTGGACAAAAAACGCTTCATGAAGTCTATGATATGGAACTGGTTTGGTTACAAAGACAAGAAAACGACCGTCTGCGTCTACATGTCGTCGGACGGTGTCGACCAAGATGGGAAACACGAGCAACCTATTGAAGCACCTGAGACGGTAGCAACCAGCGACTACACCGAGAGCCTGGAGCTGCGGAGTCAAGAAAGCCCTTCCACAAGTAGCAGCGGGGCCCAAACAAGCATCCATTGTCATTTGCTGCCAGTTCCCGTATGAAAGACGTTCAAAAAGAAGCGAGGATATAAATAATGCAGTATCGTACTTCAATGTGAAAGATATGCCTTTCTGGCAAAAAACCTATGATGGTGTTAAATGATGTGCACAAGCTAAAATGTGTTGCATAATGACTGGTTTACAGTGTTCACAGATTTCATTCTCATTCTTTTCAGCCCTTACCGTAGGAAGGCCTTTATTAACGCAGTAAATAACACATGAATGTATTTATCCTGCAAGTAACAGAAAATCTAATCTATAATCTTATTTCTTGAGTGTTTGTCGAAGCACTCACATGAGGAATTGCAAACACACTAGAATTATATTGAAGTTGACGTTCGATGTAATATGAAATAACAAAGATAGATGGAGCTCATATCAGAGTTTATAATTTTCCTTGAAGTAATTACGACACTGTACCTTAAAAGTATATATATACAGTATATATACATATATACTGTATATACAGGGCTATATTTAGTTCATTCTCTCCTATTCGCTTGAAACTTTTCTTTATGCTCAAGTGTTTTATTTGCCTAGGGGAGGGGGGGAGGGGTAAATTAATTAAATTAATGAAAACAGATAGATTGGGGGGGAGGAACCAACTACAACGAAACCAACTACTTTAAGAAAGTCAAGTAAGTCAAGTCACTTTTAATGATTCATGCTTTAAAAAAAAGAGTTGCAAGCTCTCGGTTGTCAGAAAGAGTCCTTTAGGGATGGGTTCTGCTGGCGTTCACTTCTTGGTGGCCGTATGTGCGCTGACTCGAACCTGAGTCTCCAGAGTGCTAACCTCCAGCACAGCAGCACCACCAAGATGCCTACTTGGGCATGGTCTCCGGGCGTATTTAACTTAACCGTTCACGGGACTTAGACATAACAGAACACTTTACCCGGGATTTGAAACCCAGGACTGCAGAGCCGAAGGAAAGAACTCTCTCCGCTGTGCCACTGAGACACCACACTATGAAGGAGTCGGAGGTGGCATTTGACATTACACTTATGCTGCATTGTTAAGTTGGAAAAGGACAAGAGACTTCCATCGTGACTTGAACACATGACCTTGGAGTTGATAACAATGCACTCTCTCCACCATCAGGACAACACAATAACAGTACCACAGGGCACACACAGGGTGCACAGGGCATTTGAGCCACTTGTTTTACTATTTTTGTCTACCTCGAAAAACATGTGAAATGTTTGCTGCCCAGCTTTCAGTTTTATTTACATTTAAATAATTTGCAAGGTGTGTTTTATTAAGGCTATTACAGCATGTTTGCAGTGTTTATTATTTACATTATTTTTGTTAAGAAACTGTTAAGAAGAACCCTCTGGTGTCTTCTTCATTTGTCATAATCAGGATACTCTTCAAACTGGCAGCATTATCAAATTATATATTGTTATAAAACAATCGAAAGATAGTTAGTTAAATAAAGAGAGATAGTTGGTATACTTCAGATTGCTTATAATGTGTTTTCTACATGACCTGCTTAGCATATAGACAGAATAAAGTCGTGGACAATATCATAAAAAGTAGTACACTTGGCTCCTGGATTAGCTAAGTGTACGAGTGAGAGTTGGTGCACCTGGAGGTCCACCTGAGCCAGATCAGTGGGTCTTCTCTCTGTGGCTCTGAGTGTGTTGTCTCTCTCCTGGTCATCATCTAGCTTCTTCTAGCTGCTTTTATTCAAGCAGGATGAGATGCTGTCCTTTTCTGACATAATACACCCATGAAAAATGCAGATCTTATCATTATTACAAGTCCTAGCAAATGTAACTAAATAAATGTTGTAGGCCTACTTATCATGCCATGACATATGTCTGTAGTAAAAACAAGCTAATTATGAGCAATGTTACAATTTCTAAACAAAATATTGTTCTGATTTCCCTGTTTAAAAATATTCAAAATATAATTTGGCTTAAAATGGTTTTACAAAATGTAAAAAAGGCTTTAGCCCAGGGTGGCCAGTCCTTGCCACCCTGCAAATCTATGGGTGTTCAAAGGGCTTCACAGGCCACATTTATGACATCCCATAACCCTAAGCCCTCTAAAAGAGCGAGGGAAAAATACCTAAATCCAAAGAAAGAATTCCTTATGAAGGACAAGATGGATCCCTCCTTCCCTCCTGCCAAAATTGGCAGATATAATGATAGCATAAACAAGCAAAAAAAACCTATCCTATCGTATCTTAGTACATCTAAAGCTGTTCTGGGCATTTTTTCTAGAGTGCATACCGTTCAGCACAGCAGGTTCCCCTTTTGAATGCACTGACCTTCCACTCTTGACTTTGCATTTAGAAAAAGTACCGGGACTTCCGCCTGCAGGGGGTGTTGGACTCCACGCTGAACAGCAAGATGTACGACACGGTGCGCAACCGCCTGACGCTGGAGGAGGCCACAGCCTCCGTGAGAGAAGGAGGCATGCAGGGCATATCCATGAGAGACAGCGACGAAGAGGATGATAACTAGATCAACCAACGAAGAGGCTCCCTCCTCGCCCAACATTACAACACCCTTGGCCGTGACACACTGACCCTATCGCTTAGCCAAGAACAATCTAGGAATGTTTAGAAGGTGCAGAGTTGTTTACTGCAGGGATGGAGTTCACCCGAAAGGCCTCTCAGCCCAAAATGAGGAAAATAACCTTTGCTGTCCAATTTATATTCAGAATTTTGCATAATATCATTCTCATACTAGCCAGAATATTACATCTCTCACATTATAGGCTAAATCAAATGCATAGTTATTGCCCATTGATATTAACCAAATGAGCCTGAGACATGTGAACAAACACATAAACAAATGTATGAAATCCTCTATCAAGTGGCCATTTTATCTTTGGACTAAAGCACAGACATGCTATTCCAGATGAGAACAGATGTGCTTGACTGTCTACTGGCATACTGATCTCCACTTCCCGATGAATTGCCTTGTTAACTTAAATGTGTTGTGAGGAGAACCCCCTTTAAACGAAAGAACAAAGGAAGACTCCATGATGGTATGAAATTGGTCCACACACCAACATGAAGTCAATACATAGGTTTTCACTCCTCATGTTATTCATTCATGTTGGAATGGATTGGCATTGAGTTTGTGCTGAAAACCACCGCAGAGGCCACCAACGCCACCATGTGCAACTCTGTCGGAGACTAAATAGAAGAGAAAAGAAACTTGTTCCAGGGCCAGTGTAGCGTGGCTCAGGGTGAACAATGTCCAGCCGGTTGTAGTGTCTGATGTTAGCCTGACAAAACAACGCATGTACCACGACATGTGTTTACATTCAGAGGTCAGCTGTAATAGACTCGGTACATGTTTTATGTCTTGATACATCATAGATTCATAATCTTGACCAATAAACCCGAGACTACATAGAAACTGTTATCTGGTTTGGGTAAAAGTAGAGTTCTGGTATGCTAGACTCCACTCTGTTCTTAAGAAGCAATATGGAGACCTCTTGTTAAGCATTGTCAAGGCTATGACATCTTTTCCTGCTCAGATATGCTTACAAAAACCCTTTTGGAGTGCTTCTTTAAACGTGTGGGCTGCAGTCGACTTTAGCAACATTGTTGTAAGAAGTGGAAACAATGACCCTTAGAATGTCTCTGTAGAGGATAATATCGGCAATGTTCTCATTCCGCAAAAAAACATTAGGACAATACTGGAAACACAGCAGATTCAAAATAACACATTTACTCACACCATCAGCAAATTTGGTTACTTACTACTGACTGTGAGAGGTTTGTAAATCGCGGCACACATTGAAATAATGTCGTGCCTGGGATGCTAGATTTTGTCATCCTGGACATATATATATATATGACCAGGATATATACATTCCATATATATAGCTGCCACCAATGAAGGGTGAGAGTGATAGTAACTAAATAAATCATTGCTGTCCCACCCATCCAAGGGTGTGAGTGTAAACCGCCCAAAGGTACTTTTATTACTGAATTAATGCAGAATCTGGATTAAAATTCACACAGTCGTCTTGTTTGAGCTCTATCCAGATTTCTGCTTTTGGTAATTATCACACAAGCCCAAAGCTGTTTGTTTCCAACATCATGTTGTTCTCAGATGCAATATTTATCCATAGTTTACAGCATTTCTACACAACACCCTTTGTTCCATTTCTAAATGTTGAGTTTGAAAATATTGAAATAATAAAGTTTATTAATTTATTGAGTTATATGATCTGCCCTCTATGTTGTGTAGATGTAATTCCAGAATCTATGTGCAGTTTGTTTTTTCACATTTTTATAATGCATTATGGGAAGTGTTTCTCTGCCAATGTAGTTTTCTATACGGTGTCCCTAGAGTCGTACGTTGCCCCATGTGTGCACGTGCTGCATGTCCCCGGTGTACACGACCAAAAAGTGTTTTGTTCCCTGTGTCAAGTAACTAGTGGAGTCATCATGTTTCTGCCTTCTAGGTTAACAAAGTCAGACAAAGGCATTTCCAATAAAGGTTATGTGGAAGGAATGTGTGCAGTCTTTCTGGGATATTGTGTTGGTGGTTTGAGGTCACTGTTGGGATACTGTAAGCGACTAGCAAAGAATACAACTCATCTAAAGTTTAGTCTCTTAGGTCTATAATGTTGAATTCAACCCTGTATATGTATAACTAAGTACAGTTGTGGTCAAAAGTTTACATACACAGTCCAGAGTTTCCAATAATTTCTACAACTCTTATTTTGCTGTGAGTGTGATTGGAGCACATACTTCTTTGTCACAAAAAACATTCATGAAGTTTGGTTCTTTTATGAATTTATTATGGGCTCTACTGAAAATGTGAAAATTGGTCAGGATGGTCAAGAGTCAACCGAGAACCACCAAAAAGCAGGTCTGCAATGAATTAGAAGCTGCTGGAACACAGGTGTCAGTGTCCACAGTCAAGCGTGTTTTACATCTCCATGGGCTGAGAGGCTGCCGTGCAAGAAGGAAGCCCTTGCTCCAGAAGCGGCACCTTAAGGCTCGACTGAAGTTTGCTGCTGATCACATGGACAAAGAAAAGGCCTTCTGGAGGAAAGTTCTGTGGTCAGATGAAACAAAAATGGAGCTCTTTGGCCACAATGACCAGAAATATGTTTGGAGGAGAGAAGGTGAGGCCTTTAACCCCAAGAACACCATGCCTACCGTCAAGCATGGTGGTGGTAGTATTATGCTCTGGGCCTGTTTTGCTGCCAATGGAACAGAAAGTAAATGGAATAATGAAGAAGGAGGATTACCTCCAAATTCTTCAGGAGAACCTAAAATCATCAGCCAGAAGGTTGGGTCTTGGGTGCAGTTGGGTGTTCCAACAGGACAATGACCCCAAACACACATCAAAAGTGGTAAAGGAATGGCTAAATCAGGCTAGAATTAAGGTTTTAGAATGGCCTTCCCAAAGTCCTGACTTAAACCCCATCGAGAACATGTGGACAGTGCTGAAGAAACAAGTCCATGTCAGAAAGCCAACAAATTTAGCTGAACTGCACCGATTCTGTCAAGAGGAGTGGTCAAAGATTCAACCAGAAGCTTGTGGATGGCTACCAAAAGCGCCTAATTGAGGTGAAAATGGCCAAGGGACATGTAACCAAATATTAGCATTGCTGGAAGTTTACATACATAAGTTTACATAAAGTACATGTATGTCATGGCAGTCGAGAGTTTCCAATGATTTCTACAACTCAAAGTTTGGTTCTTTTATGAATTTGTTATGGGTCTACTGAAAATGTGACCAAATCTGCTGGGTCAAAAATATACATACAGCAACATGAATGATCAATTTAGTGATGTAGAAAGTTGTGTCAATCAAATTATCTTTGTGGCCTCTTAACTTCTTGTGAGTGATTATGATTGACTACAGCTGGTGACTTCTCTGAGCCCATTTAAATATGACTCATTTGATACAATCATTAGACTCAGACACAAACGCTACAATGGGAAAGTCAAAGGAGCTCAGCACGGATTCATGAATGTTTTTTGTGACAAAGAAGTATGTGCTCCAATCACTATCACAGAAAAATAAGAGTTGTAGAAATTATTGGAAACTCTGGAATGCCATGACATACATGTTCTTTACAAGTGTATGTAAACTTTTGACCACAGCTGTATATGTATAACTTAAACCAATGAGTTTACAACAGTTATCACATAGATGTTATTTTGCATTTGAGAGAGGCTCAAGTGTATATGATGTCTGTGATAACAGATGTCTCTACAAGGTAGAAAATGGAGCTATGCTTTTGAACAGACTGCAAAAGATACATATTTAATCTGTGGCCCTGACCTGCGAGAGTCTGAGATTAAATGTGAAGGATTAAGACATGGCTTCTCTCATGGTACTTTACCATCCACAAGGAGATTGAAAGAAATGCGAGAGATCATGAATGAAGAAAGGCCAAAAACAAGCCCAAGAAGCCCAAGATTGAAACAAACATCTGAAGGGATTAGACATAAGACACACGGAAATGAAAACACAATGTGATATGTTTTAATTATTAAAATCCCCTTCTTAAGAAAAATGGGAGAAAAACAAGATTTCAGCCCAGCCTGGTTTTAGGTTTTAATGAGGTTTTTTTTTTGTTCTTGGTGACCAGATTTTCTGTTGACGTTACTTTGTCATTAATTAAAAGTAAATATTTAGCGTTATTACAATGGTTATTGTGTAGTTAATACATTAATTAAAATTATATTGTGGTGTAGCTCACTTGAGGGAAAATAATCTTGGACATTTAACAAGCCTGGAATAATACCTATTTAATACCTATTTTTAATGTTTTTAACAATAAATGTGTTTCGTACTGTTGCATCAAACTCGAGTTGTTTTGGTCTTTCAATTGTATTATTCAATTTGGGCATTTGATTAAAAATGACAAACATAAAGAACGTATGTCCTCAATGGTAATGGCTCGTCCAAATACATAATGGTCATATTAAGTTGATCATATTGGACAGAGAGAGGTATAATGCAGAAAGTAATAACGTACTTGCGCTGTAATGAGCATTATGGGAAAAGAAACGCCTGACCTCATTTTCTCACAGGTCACCCGCCCAATGCCACGCTTATAGGAACAATCAACACACACACACACACACCACAGCACACACACCACACACACACACATCACACACACACACACACACACACACACAACACACACACACCACTATAAACTATTTTAAACATCTAATCTATCTTGTCAGTGAGTTTCCACCGAATATCATCTGTTTAATTTCCCCATAAAATCCAGGCGCAATGGGGGCAGTTTTGGTGGCGAGAGAGAGAGACGAGAAGGATTATTTAATGGGAGCCAAGATTTGACGGCAGACACGGATTTCTGAGCTGCCTCTTGCTATTTAAGCTCCAATCAAGTTGGGAAATGGGAAAAACGATAACAGTATCCAAATATAAGAATCTCCAATTGACCATCACAGTTAGAGCTGACGGCCCCGGCTCTCCTGCCTGGTGCTGCGGGGGGGGGGGGGGCAGTGCTGTTATTAGGGGCCGCGGGAGACACACGTTCCTACACATGTTGAGTCCATCAGAGGCACCCGGGCTCCGTGTGGACGGTGGCGTGCGGGAAATGAAAGTAGGAAAAAATTATATCAAGCAAATATAGAGGCGTCCCAGCGTCCCAATTACAGCTCGCTTCCTCTCGGTTTTGTTTTTTGCAAAAGCAATTGGTTAGCGGCCATATCGTCCAGGTTACAGAGATACATAGCTCCATGGGCTGGATGAGACATGGACTTTATATTTGTTTGTCTGCTTTCCATTCGTGCCAAACGTGTTAAAGGGTGCCTGTCACTTGAGAGGGCAGGTAGATGTCAGGTCTACAGTATTTATTAGAAGCGGCCTCCAAAAGCCTCTTATATTCTCCTGCCCCACCGAAACCTTCTTATCTCGGCCTTAAGAAGGGACAACAAGCACGCTGATTAATTTTAGATCTTTTTTTTTTCCATGAAAAGAGTAGCTTACAGTTTAAAGCAATCCCGTAAAATGCTGGAGTGACCGCTGATTCCCGTCCCCTCCATAGTACAAAGCCATGAGCAGGACAAGGAGCGGCTGTCACCACCAGGACACTGACACACACTCCTGATATGGACTTCAGATCCATGCACACACAAAGTCTCTCTCTCTCTCTCTGTGTCTAGGTACGCACGCATAAGCAATTTTATCCATATGCTCATCAGATTAGTAAATCACAGGCATCATCTACTTTGTTGAGATTGTCTCTATGGGTGCTCCTATAGTTGACTGCTTAGAATGCACAGAAGAACATCGATTTCTCATGTCTAGTCTCTGCATATTGTGGTTTGGTGAAAATAATTTATGCCAAATTGTTTTCGCCGTCGGATAAATTATCTTGCCTACATATTTGTATATTTTGACTGTACATTTATACATTTGATTTCCATATTGTTTTATTGTACTGTATTGCTATGCAACCTGGCACAAGAATTTCCTTCGGGATTAATAAAGTTCTATCTATCTATCTATCTCTATCTATCTATCTATCTATCTATCTATCTATCTATCTATCTATCTATTCTATCTATAACCTCAGCTCCACCTCATGCGTCCACAACGCAGCTACACCAGGAGGGCATCAGTGGGGCTCTCAAGACCATGGGCCCTTATAGAGACCCCAAAGCATGGCTAGTCATCCTGAAGCTGCTGGACAGATTCTGGTCCCCTGCCACGCCCCCTGCTTGCGGAAGAGCCTGAATGTGTGTGTGTGTGTGTGTGTGTGTGTGTGGTTGTGTGTGTGTGGTGTGTGTGTGTGTGTGTGTGTGTGTGTGTGTTGAACCCATAATCATAGATAGAACTTTATTAATCCCGAAGGAAATTATTTTGCCAGGTTGCATAGCAATACAGTACAATAAAACAATATGGAAATCAAATGTATAAATGTACAGTCAAAATATACAAATATGTAGGCAAGATAATTTATCCGACGGCGAAAACAATTTGGCATAAATTATTTTCACCAAACCACAATATGCAGAGACTAGACATGAGAAATCGATGTTCTTCTGTGCATTCTAAGCAGTCAACTAGGAGCACCCATAGAGACAATCTCAACAAAGTAGATGATGCCTGTGATTTACTAATCTGATGAGCATATGGATAAAAATTGGTTATGCGTGCGTACCTAGACACAGAGAGAGAGAGAGAGACTTTGTGTGTGCATGGATCTGAAGTCCATATCAGGAGTGTGTGTCAGTGTCCTGGTGGTGACAGCCGCTCCTTGTCCTGCTCATGGCTTTGTACTATGGAGGGGACGGGAATCAGCGGTCACTCCAGCATTTTACGGGATTGCTTTAAACTGTAAGCTACTCTTTTCATGGAAAAAAAAAAGATCTAAAATTAATCAGCGTGCTTGTTGTCCCTTCTTAAGGCCGAGATAAGAAGGTTTCGGTGGGGCAGGAGAATATAAGAGGCTTTTGGAGGCCGCTTCTAATAAATACTGTAGACCTGACATCTACCTGCCCTCTCAAGTGACAGGCACCCTTTAACACGTTTGGCACGAATGGAAAGCAGACAAACAAATATAAAGTCCATGTCTCATCCAGCCCATGGAGCTATGTATCTCTGTAACCTGGACGATATGGCCGCTAACCAATTGCTTTTGCAAAAAACAAAACCGAGAGGAAGCGAGCTGTAATTGGGACGCTGGGACGCCTCTATATTTGCTTGATATAATTTTTTCCTCGTTTCATTTCCCGCACGCCACCGTCCACACGGAGCCCGGGTGCCTCTGATGGACTCAACATGTGTAGGAACGTGTGTCTCCCGCGGCCCCTAATAACAGCAATGCCCCCCCCCCGCAGCACCAGGCAGGAGAGCCGGGGCCGTCAGCTCTAACTGTGATGGTCAATTGGAGATTCTTATATTTGGATACTGTTATCGTTTTTCCCATTTCCCAACTTGATTGGAGCTTAAATAGCAAAGCAGCTCAGATCGTGTCTGCGTAAATCTTGGCTCCCATTAAATAATCCTTCTCTCTCTCTCTCTCGCACCAAACTGCCCCATTGCGCCTGGATTTATGGGGAAATTAAACAGATGATATTCGGTGGAAACTCACTGACAAGATAGATTAGATGTTAAAATAGTTTATAGTGTGTGTGTGTGTGTGTGTGTGTGTGTGTCTGTGTGTGTGTGTGTGTGTGTGTGTGTGTGTGTGTGTGTGTGTGTTGATTGTTCCTATAAGCGTGGCATTGGGCGGGTGACCTGTGAGAAAATGAGGTCAGGGTTTCTTTTCCATAATGCTCATTACAGCGCAAGTACGTTATTATCTTCTGCATTATACCTCTCTCTGTCCAATATGATCACTTAATATGGCCATTATGTATTTGGACGAGCCATTACCATTGAGGCATACGTTCTTTATGTTTGTCATTTTTAATCAAATGCCCAAATTGAATAATACAATTGAAAGACCAAAACAACTCGAGTTTGATGGCAAACATACGAAACACATTTATTGTTAAAAACATTAAAAATAGGTATTAAATAGGTATTATTCCAGGCTTGTTAAATGTCCAAGATTATTTTCCCTCAAGTGAGCTACACCACAATATAATTTTAATTAATGTATTAACTACACAATAACCATTGTAATAACGCTAAATATTTACTTTTAATTAATGACAAAGTAACGTCAACAGAAAATCTGGTCACCAAGAACAAAAAAAAAACCTCATTAAAACCTAAAACCAGGCTGGGCTGAAATCTTGTTTTTCTCCCATTTTTCTTAAGAAGGGGATTTTAATAATTAAAACATATCACATTGTGTTTTCATTTCCGTGTGTCTTATGTCTAATCCCTTCAGATGTTTGTTTCAATCTTGGGCTTCTTGGGCTTGTTTTTGGCCTTTCTTCATTCATGATCTCTCGCATTTCTTTCAATCTCCTTGTGGATTCTATCTATCTATTCTATCTATAACCTCAGCTCCACCTCATGCGTCCACAACGCAGCTACACCAGGAGGGCATCAGTGGGGCTCTCAAGACCATGGGCCCTTATAGAGACCCCAAAGCATGGCTAGTCATCCTGAAGCTGCTGGACAGATTCTGGTCCCCTGCCACGCCCCCTGCTTGCGGAAGAGCCTGAATGTGTGTGTGTGTGTGTGTGTGTGTGTGTGTGTGTGTGTGTGTGTGTGTGTGTGTGTGTGTGTGTGTGTGTACACCTGATGACCGTACAGGTAGGGCTGTCAGCTGGTGGAGTGCCGCGTGAGTGTGGGAAGGTCAGCGGAAGTGACAGGACGGCCCCCGGGACGGAAACACAGGCTGACAAAAAGACCCAGGAATCCAGTATAGTCATCAGCAGCACCTCTGCTCCGTGGAGGGAGAGGAAGCAGTGCTCATAAACGCTGGAAAAACCAGAGCATTCTTGATAGAAATGCCAATCCATTTTTATATCGACATGAAAGGTTCATTATAAGCCACAGGCCTGATAGCATTAATTAAGCAGTTATTTGTCTCCTATTTAAAGGCAAGATTATATATTTTAAAGTAGAAGCGTAAAAGTATAGAATTGGCACTTTTACTCATTCGCTGGCTTCACTTCCTCAGATTGTAGCTCGTTACATGGTGGGGAAGTGTGAGTAAGATTAGGGGGATGGTTTGTAGTGTCCACCATTTGCAAAGCTTATAGTTAACGTCTGCAAGGTCCCCTCCACATAATAAGAGCTACAGACGCTTACACAACAAGTCTACTACGACATGATGTTTTGTTTTGGTTCTATAAATCGAAATTGGAATTGAGATGGTTCCGACATTGCCATCGATCAATATCTGAAACCATCGGCTCCTGATAATTTGAGCCTTTGGGGCCCGGACCAGGGCCTCTGGGTCGGGCCTCTGGGGGCCAGGGACAGGGGTCTCTGGGGGCCAGGGACAGGGTCTCTGGGGTCAGGGCCTCTGGGTGTCAGGGCCTCTAGGGCCTCGGGGGGGGCAAGGGACAGTGTCTCTGGGGGCCAGGGCCTCTGGGGTAAGGGCCCATGTTTCAGGGCCTCCGTGAAAGCCAGCGGTTTCCGGGTGCCAGACTTCATTTTCTGTGCGCCGGTCGGTTAAAATAACGAATAAAAAATGTAATCGTAGTAATGTCATAGTGGATTCCTATATGTGGATTCCTATATGTGCAACAGCAAACTGATTGTAATGTCGCACACTGCGTGGACTCCGCCTATATAAACATTGGCATTGTTCATTCAGCATATGTGCAGCATATAAACACATGTATTAGAGGCTAACCGGTGAGACAAATTGCTAAAACAAGTGGCACAACAAAGCAGACCCTGGACCAGCCTGCTGCGGGTCCGTCTCCAGGTCAATGGCACAGCAGTGTGATCAATGCTTGTGGTGGGCGAGCCACTAATTGGCCTTAATACACTTCAATGACTGTCTGTTCCTTTAGTGCTTGTCTTGTATTTCCTGCAGTTGCAGGGTATGACAACATGAAACAGGTCTCATCCACTTACTAACACACATACAGTATTTAGATATTTAGCTTAAGTATACTCGTTACCTTGAAACGACAATGTTATATATTCAGAAATATATTTATGGGATCTTAGGTCTGTTATGGTTTATCTGTATGTATTATCTCGTCAATGTATCTATAAGCTAGATATCGATCTCTAGGCCTATCTATAGATATAGGCTTAGAGGTCAACATAAGATGCCATACTACGAATAAAAAAAAAAATGCATTCATGGAATATATGAGATGTTGGTTACAAAATTAATTGGCCAACGTGCCCAAAATGCGCACATCTATTGCCCGCATTCCGCAGGAGTTTCACACAATAAGTTGTGTTCATGAAGACAACGACGTGAATAAACTGATCGAGGTCCTTGTGTTAGATCTCCTATTTTCTCCTCATCATTTGTTCAGTGCGACGTAAAAATCGTCCGCAAAACAAATGAATGCAAGATGCCCTTGTGTGCTTCCTTCTCATGCCTCCTCGTACCTCTGGCCTATGGCAGGCTAAAACCTCTGGCCAGGCTCAGGCCTTTCTTTTCTTCCTCTGGCTTTAATCCTCCCTCTATTGCAGAGAAACACAAAACCACGTTCACGCAGCGCTTTAGTGGCTCCAAGTGAAAGAGCGTGTTTTCTTCTGGGAGCTGAGCCTTGAATCGCTCCTGGAATTGGTTCTCCTGAAAGGCGGCAGGAGGACCTAACTATTGACAGGATCCGAGGAGGTTCTGCTGCTAAACTGGTGGGACATTGGACCTTCTCGGTTGTACAAATAGTAAAGTAATAGGCCAGCATGGAAAAAGCTATCCCATCAGAGGATTTAAGAAGTGTTCAATGGAAACGTCTTATCAAACCGAGAGGCCCAGAATCCTTGTTGTTAAAACCATTTGAATTGAAAAGGGAAAGTTTGAAATCCAACACGGATTGCGACTTCGAATTGTGTGATTAGGCGCAAGATGAATGTTTTCCTGCCAATCACGGACAGAAATAACATGAAGAAAAGTAAAAACTATAATAATAATAATAATAATAATAATAATAATTATAATAATAATTATAATTATTACTAATTATTATTATTACTATTATTACTATTATACTATTATGATCATTATTATACTTAGAATAATAATATGTATTATTATTATTCTAATAATATTATTATTATTTCTAATTATTATTATTATTAGTAGTATACTGATTATAATTATAATGAATAGACCGAATTAATAAATAGCCTTCACAACAACAACAACAAAATAATAATAATAATAACAATAATACCTATTATTATTTATTATTATTATTATTATTATTATTATTATTATTATTATTATAAAAATTAATATAATAGTAAGTGCGACATTTTTGCAGTTCACGAAATTAAATTATCTAAATTCTTTAACTTTACTCATGATGGTCAACCTGTAGGGGAAAGAATCAACAAGGCAGCACACCAGGCCTATGTGAGCTCGTATTAACAAGCCTGTAGACTCCACCTCTGGTCGTATAAAAAGGGGCGGCAGGAGCAGGAGGTGCTGGACGTGTTGCTGATGGCGTCTCCTTGTCCACCCCAGTAGACTTTGAGTTCAGCTGATGTCAAGAGACATTCAGCTCTCATTGATGCTCACTCCTGACGATGAGACACAGCTCTGCTGCCTCCTGGTCCAATCTGCTCGCTACTAGGCTGCTGAAGAAGGTAACAGACATCGGTTCTCTTTATTTTACTTTTATTTCATTTTTGCGTCATCATTCCTTAGTATGTTGTAGTATTTATTTCCCTTTCCCCCCCCCTCACACGACCTCTACTGTCTTGTTAATGTGTGTGTACTAGTTAATGAGCTATAATCTATGGCCCCTGACTGCTATTGTGAAGGGATTTGAATGCAAATGAACGACACTGTGGACAGCAAGGTGCTTCATAACTGATGTTTCTTGTCTTTTCTGGAAGCTCGGGGAGGGAGAGAAGACAATCCGGCTGGCTGCTCGGCTGCTGGGCTGCTGAGGCTTCACACACAAGTTGCTCCCCACCATGGCAAGTCCTGTCCCTTTGGAGAAGGTGATTGTCCTGCCCGCGCCTCGACGGCGGACGCAAACCGGGCCGTCGGCGGCCCCTAAAACACTGGCCTTTTCTATCGACCGGATCATGTCCAAGAGCTCGGAGCCGAGGGGGGGCTCGGACCAGCGGCGAGGAGGAGCGGATCTATCCGATGGCAAGAAGTTGCTGGGTCTGTGCTCCCCGATCCCCTGCATGATCCCGCTGCAGCCGTTCAGCTAACGACCTGCAAGCCAAGGCGCTCATGAACTACTCCGACTTCTGGAAAGCTAATTTCAGGGGCACGTTTTTGCGGATCCTCCAGCGCGTCGTGCAAAGCGAACTGCGGCATGTGCGGCAAGATGGACTCGGGACCGAAAGCACCCTCTGGTGACGGGGAGCAGGGTCATAAAGCCCCAGGTGATCCACCAGGCCGTGGCGGTGCCGCCCGGGAGCCCCCTCTACTATCTCAACTACCTGGACTCTGGTTATCAGCAGGACGTGTTGTTCTCCTCGGCCCTGCAGGCCGCCTCCCAGGCGCAGGCCTCGCTGGCCGCGCACCACAAACTCTTACTGTTGGAGAATGCCAAACTGGCAGACAAGTTCCCCACGCCACAGTACCCCCACAAGGAGCATCTACCCGGACAGCTGGACCAGATCGTCAAGGAGAACCACGGCCTCAGTCCGGAGAAAAACGGCGTTAAAACGCACAGCAAACTGGGCAGCAGCGCTGCGGACGGAAAGCCCAAGAGCTTCACATGTGAAGTGTGTGGAAAGGTAAGAGTGGATTAGACTACAGCCTCCACCAGATATGTCCCGTCTCATGGCATACATATATAAATATATGTATATATTTATGTAGGCTAGAAATAGTATCCCTGTTCAGAATCAACATTAACTTAAAATATCAGGCGATTATTGTTTATTAAATGTAGATTTATTGTCGATTTTTGGGACCTCGAAATGTAAATGAAAGACTGATTGTACAATTCAGTTAAAGAGAGAAACTTAATTATTTAAAAAATAAATAAATAAACGTGATTAAAAGTAATAAAGTTGTAACTGTGCCGCTCTTCCCGCAGGTGTTCAACGCGCACTACAACTTGACGCGCCACATGCCTGTGCACACCGGGGCCAGGCCCTTCGTCTGCAAGCTGTGCGGCAAGGGCTTCAGACAGGCCAGCACCCTGTGCCGACACAAGATCATCCACACGCAGGTCAGCCGCCAGCACCACAACCCTCACATCACAATACACATCTTTATTGTATTGGCTTGTATTGTATTTGAATGCCCCGAGCGGTGGTGAGATGACATGATGATGTGTTTATTGTGGTTAAGTGACGTGACATGTTGTTGTTGTTATTATTATTATTATTATTGTTGTTGTTGTTATTCCAGGAGAAGCCCCACAAGTGCGCGCAGTGCGGGAAGGCGTTCAACCGCAGCTCCACGCTCAACACGCACACGCGCATCCACGCGGGCTTCAAGCCGTTCGTCTGCGAGTTCTGCGGGAAAGGATTTCACCAGAAAGGTAAGAAACACACACACACACACGCACACGCACACACACACACACACACACACACACACACACACACACACACACATACATATATAGATACATATATACACCACACTATGCTATCCACCGTGCTATCCACGGTGATAAACCCACATTGTTCTTACTGACTGGTGTGTTTGTCCCGGGATATTTGGACAGAATTTATCAGCTATTTTTTAGTGGCCTAATTGTAACGAAGTTATATGGATTACATTAATGTGAAAAAGTTCTATATTATATTATATTATATTATATTATATTAAATTAGATTATACTCACAATATATATTCTTGGCCTAATTTTAACCAAGTTGTATATTATAATTATTATTACAATATATTATTATGTATTAATGTGCTAAAGTGACCTTTAGTTGGCCTCGGCACTCACCAAAATAATGTATGTGTTATTGACCATTGTATGAATATATTAAGCAATATTACAAATGTAAACAATGCAGGTTTATTTGTATGAAATATGTCACATTTGCCTTGCATCGTTCAGTTGATTCCGATGCTAATTGTAAATGGTGGAGTCGGCTTTAACACATGGTTTATGTTACCCATGGATATTATGGAAGGATAAAATAAATAATGGCGTGTAGTGGTCGGCTGGATCTTAAAGCCATCATGTAAATAGGACATGTCATTTTCCACTCACTAATCTCCCTGCAAGATGGTGTGATTTGCTGTGGGTCAGCTGGCAGACCTTGAGTTGTACATCGTTTGGTTTAATTTGACTCTGATGAAGTTTGACAACTTCTTGACTCCAACATACAAAGCGGTGATTATTAAACGAGTCACCCAGCAGTAAGAAAGGGCTTCGTTTGAAGTCCATGTCCTTATCGATGCTCATTTTATTTTTTGGTTCACTTGTTCCTCTTCTAGGGAACTACAAGAACCACAAGCTGACGCACAGCGGGGAGAAGCAGTACAAATGCTCCATCTGCAACAAGGCCTTCCACCAGATATACAACCTCACCTTCCACATGCACACGCACACCGACCAGAAGCCCTTCACCTGCCCCACCTGCGGGAAGGGCTTCTGCAGGAACTTTGATCTGAAGAAGCACATCCGGAAATTGCACGACAGTAACCCGCCCTGTCTGTCTGCCAACCTGCCCTGTCTGTCTGCAGCAGCCACCGACCCTCCCAGAGACAGCCACCGCTGAGACACACACACACACACACACACACACACACACACACACACACACACACACACACACACACACACACACACACACACACACACACACACACACACACACACACACACACACACACACACACACACACACACACTCAAACTAAACTCCTTGCTCTGACAGATGTGATTGCCTTTAAACAACAGGAGTTTTCTTGTTCAGTAGATTCAAGTTATCTCTTTTCAGGACGAGTCGAACATGGAATTGTAAATAATAGGTTATTGAAATAAAGTGTTATTTAAACTTTGGGGCACATTTTCATATTGATCACTTAAAGGAAAATGTCGATGTGAAATTATAAGTTATAATGTATTGTTTAAAATAAACTTGTTTGGACGCATTTTTGAAGGCATTTGAAAATAAACTTGAATACCCCTGAATACTGCCGGAGCCTATACGTGAACCTTCTGCAGATACAGACCAAGTGCATGTTTATCGACTCCTTTAACATCCTTTAAATATATTTTACTGATGCTGTCAGTATGAGTAGGATCACTAGGATAGTAGGATATCTAAAATATCTAAAATGCTTGTAGGACCATTGTAACTCTGATCACCCGTCAAATATAATTGATATTTACAACGTAGCCATGTGGCACTAAATGAAACAAAATTTTTGAAGTGAAACGTAGTCTTGTCTGCTGCTGTATGATGTAGCCCACGCTTTTCCTGAGCATTTATTGACAGACACGGTTTTCCTAATGCAACAGTACACTTGACTTGTGCGTAATGCCATAAATGATGGCGATAGCGGAGACCCTTGAAAGCGCATTACAATAATAAGCTGAAGGCCCCTGGAGGAGGAGTCGCTGCGCATCAAGTCGTGCTCATCAGCACTGAGATAATGGACCACTTGGGCCACATCTCCTCATCCCCGTCCTAATCAACCGGGAGCCATTCCGCACACGACTCCTGGAACAATATTATCCTTGCGCACTAACGCACCTCTGATGAGGGGCGGACGCGTGTTCCCAAATGGCGCTCTCTCCATTACCAGCCCATTAGTTATTACACTGATACAACTCAGAAGCCTAATAATAACAGTTAAAGCCACGCTGGCCGAGTCGGTCAAACGAGAAGGTATAAAAAGAAAAGAAATAAGAAATATGTACGTTTTCCAGTTTTGACAGTTCGACTTAAATGTATGAATGTGTTGGTAATTAGACTGTAGACAGATACATGCCCATGTGTCCGTGTTATGGAAATGAAGAAAGGATTCTTTAATCACTTTGAATAATCATAAAGATTGTTCTGCCTATACACATACACACACACAACACACACACACACACACACACACACACACACACACACACACACACATAATTGGAACGTTAAGTAAAACGCATTTTGTCAAACTACTTTGGTTCTAGTTTTTTATGTGGGCAAGAAAAGAAAACCAATGTAATTCCCGCTGGATGTCGGCAGTATTATTCACGCAGCTTCGGGAGCGTTTTCCTCAGACAGCTGCCCACAGGACCAGCACCTTTCAGAAGATATATTTAGTTTGACACAAAAAAAAAGAAACCGCCATTAGTTCAGAAGCTTTGGAGGCTGGAGTGCCGATGAGCAAAACCAAAGGCTGGTAAACAAGAAGCTCAAGGCGGAGGGTTGCCCTTTTCTGCGCACCTCCACCTCCCAGACATCTGAGCAACCAGCTTGCTGTCTAGAAACATGTCCACGGACCACGGAGCTCATTACCGGCGCTCCCAGTGACGCGGCCGGGGGAGATTACTGCGCCCACTGCGCATTAATCAACTGTCAACAATCGAGTACATCTCGGCGACCAGGATCACCCGAGAATGAGGCATTTACGCCCACAAAGGACCGAGTGGAGACAGGAAGAAAAGAAGAGGCCGACTTTTGTGTGGCCCATTCAATTGATTATAAATGGAAGATTAGGGGTAGCTTCGGCGTTTCACAAGTGCCGGGCAGGGGGAGAACGGAACCAATTAAGTCTACCAAATGTTAACCACATCAGATTCACCCAGTTTAGCCCACATGAAATTCCAATTAACCCCCCGCCCCTCCTCCCCGTACCTTTGAGAAACCAAATGTTGAGAAACCAGAACCTGCTCCTCTTTGATTGGGGAGCGCAGGCCCTTGGCACAATAAGCCTCCAAGATGTATTGTGGAGCACTAAGGGGTTAATGAGCAAGAGACTTACGCTGTGAGTTCCCTCCACAGCAAAGGGATTCAGTTAAAAGACAATATATGGTGAGAATTACACAAGAAAGATATTACCGTTAATGACAAAAAAAAGAGAAGCAAATCAAGGCACCAAAAGCTAATCTTAATTATATTATAGGAAAGCTCCCTGGCATAGCTATTGGCATTTAACAAAAAACCAAAATCTCATAAAGTGCACATCTGAGACCTACTTTCTGGTATTTGGGCCTTTGGTGGCTTCTCAAGGGTAACCAGGAAACAAGTGAAGGTGGTACGTGCCTGGGAGCAGGTGTGAGTGTGGTGCTGTTGGGAAACATCTCAACACTGATCTGCTGATGACAACACTAATGACCTCCAGTCATCCGTGTCTTCTAGCTCCCCTGCCACAGTGGTTTGGATCAACAACAACAACAACAACACCTCAACGCTAAGGTAGAACCTCACTATCATGTGATTATCTGGTCAGCCTCTGTGACCCATATCACCTCATCCACCTTCTGTGCTCATTCACTCATCTTGTATAGACTGGGGTTGTTTGTCAAAAAATCGAATTGGAAGAACATCTAGATAATAAGCCATGAAGAACAATGCAGATGTCTCCACAATTCCCCCAAAAAACCCAATTGAGAGACATTGTAGCTGCTATACTCCTAGCTATGTTGCTCGGTAACAGATGACCACCAGCTAGACGGAGCACTAGAGCAGAGCTTCATTATCACACTGGATCAGTTAATTTGGGGATGTCCGGTGACATGGCTAATCCCTTTGACCTGACGTGGTCCTGCTGGGAAACATCCACTTGTGCTGCTGCGCCGCCGGGGGCTCGGGGGGGCATTCATGACGTACCACTCACTCTGCGAGCTCACACAACCAGAAGAACCCCCCCCCACCCCCACCCTGCCCCACCAACCCTTGTTTGAATGAAGAATCCCTGTGAGAGAGGCCAGAGAAGATAAGCATTCCTGTGGTGGCTGTGGAGGTTCACCATGGACAGAACACCAGCTCCTTTCTTGTCAAGGACATCCTTACATTAACATGCTTTTAAATTAGATCTTTGTTGACATTTGTGTGTGTGTATGTGTGTATGTGTGTGTGTGTGTTACATCAAAACAAGCAAACTTGCCAAGTCCTGCAGAAAAAGGAGGAATTCACAAGGTGTCGATGTATAGACACAAAATTCTGTTAAGGTCCTGGTGCTTGTCTACCTAATTACTCTGTCAATATTAGTAGTGGCAAACACTACACTGATTTACCAGGCAGTGATGGAAAAAGACATTCAGCGAAGCACAATCAATACAAAGCTTCAGGCGCCCTTCAGCAGAACAGAAGGCTCTGTGGGGGCTGCTGTGGGACTAACCAACGTCTGGAAGAATGGAGCCCTGCAAGAACATTCACAGGCTGTGGAACCCCACCTTTTTTCCCCAGCGCAAGCTCATTAAATATGAAACAGTGTGAGTTTAACTAACAGCTTTTCTTTTTTGAGAAGAGCGACGCGAGCACCGTGAAGTGTGCTGAGGTATGTGATTATATTGATGCGAGCAGAGCAGCATGATTTGAGAGGAAACGCGACACTAACACTGTCTGCCTGTGCGTGTGTGTGTGTGTGTGTAGCCAAAAGAGCTTGCAGCGTGCAAGGTTCCCTTGAGGGTTGTCGCTCTGTCCTTTTAGCGTACGATACGAAGCTCTGGCTTTAATTTGAGACAATGTGACAACAGTCAAGTCCTCCATGAAGCCACAGACAAAGAGCTGGCAGCCCTGGTGCTTAAGTGAAGGTGACATGCACAGATCAAAGGTTGGATGGATGGGGGGGGGGGGGGGTCTACAGAAGACACATTATGGTACAAACATTATCTACTAGAACCTGACAGGTTGGAAAGCTGTGAAAGAATGAGATATTGGCAAAATAACACATCTTTAATTTCAATTTCGTAAATTAAAGTAGAAACAAATAATGAATTGCTAATTACTGTAATTGCTGGCATGGGACTCATAAATCAAGCAGATTGAAAGGTGAAGAAAGGTTATTAGAAGGCATCATGTCTAATTTAGCCCCTGCATGTAATTACCCATTATCCAATCATTTGGATTCAGCAGTTAACCAGCCATGGACTCGGCCAATTATCTGTCAGAGCTCTTAGTAAGGTTCTCAATGTCTGGCCCCATGTTATATAATGTATCCCCCATTATAGATGGATGATGGCAAGTCAACAGTGATGTCTGGCTACTTTCAGATGGCCCTGGTGTCCAGACAGAGAGAGAGAGAGAAAGTGTGTGTGTGTGTGTGTGTGTGTGTGTGTGTGTGTGTGTGTGTGTGTGTGTGTGTGTGTGTGTGTGTGTGTGTGTGTACTCCACCTCAGGGCATTTGACGATGCCCCCAATTCTCAAAGCTAGTGGTCTGGAAAGACTCCAGATTGCACTCTCAGAAAAACACACAACAATATTTAGAATATATATCCTCCGTGATTGGATGCGCATCCCATGTGTTCGCCCATGTCCTGCCCTTGACCTCCAAGGTCATCTACAAACAACCTTCTCCTGACCAGTAACCACCCTACCCCGCCCACACAACACACACACACACGCACACGCACACAACACCAAAAACCAGCTCCCCGACCATCCCCCCCCATCCCCTCCCATTTCTGGACAGTTCCAGCGAGCGTGGAGCTGGTGGCAGGGTGGTAGGGCCAGTTGACCCTGGGGGCCCTGCGCCGGGTAGGGGCCCAGCTGAGGAGCCCGGGCAGCTGCCAACTGCGGCCACTTCAACCTTGGCCATCCGGATGATTGCGTTTGTCAAGCCGCCACTCCGCGTCAGGCCGGCCCAGGTCTGATCATCGCAATTAGGGCTCTGGAACGGGCAGTGCTAGCCTCAGAGGGTGGCGGGTGGGGCTGGGGGAGGGGGTCGGGGACCAAGGGATCTTTTAAAGCCAACAGTCAGAAAGCAGGTGGAAGTGCTCACTCACGTTTCCGTGTCTCTAAATACCACGACGAAGTAATCTATGCCCCCCCCCCCACCGTCCCCCCCCCCCCCCCACACAGACATACACACCCTGCACGGCAGAATGCATGTGTTTTATGTATGGGGGGGGGGGGGGGGGTGCCACACTGAGGTAAGCCAATTACTAGTTAGCTATTTACTATTGGTCATGTGAACACTGTAACTGGGTTTTGTTTGTGTAACTTGGTTTTGTTTTTCTTGTCAGGCTCGTACTCTGAGTTACTCCTAGAAACTGCAATAAAAGTACTCACACCTCAAAGAGTTTCCATGGCTCCTACACCTACTCTCACCGATAAGTACAACCCGGCTGCGTTTAGAAGACATCACTATTTTAGGGCCTAATCAGCTGTGAATTGAAAGTTTGAACACATGTTTGCAGTTTTTCTAACAATACAATATCACTTGACATTTGTCTAAATGTCAAGCTAGAGATTCTGAAAATGTCACAACTCACACCCATCACAAATAACTTAGAACTTTAGCCTATCAGAAGTCAAAATGAATCGAGTGAAATAAACTAAATTAAGAGTTTCAATGGTTGAACCCGGTAGGCCTGTAGGAGTAATAAGCACCCAACCTTCTTGTATGAATCTGAATGATATGTTCTAGCAAAAACCCAAAACTATTCCTAAAATGTAGCATTTAGGAAACAACAATGTAAAATGTTATCAAACCTCAAATCTAAATCCTCAAAAATTTTCCCCAGTGGGGAAATAATTAGAAATGTTACGAGAGGGGGGAGACCAGGTTGTGTTTTGATATAAGATTAAGGATGATTAATCGTAGGTATAAAGTTTGAAATAATTATGTTTAGGTGTGAGTATAACCTAACCCTAGAGAACCAATCTCCAACCATGAGGACAACAGTGTTACCATCAGTGACGCCAGTGACCAGGTCCGAAGAGACGTGGGATCAGGGAAGATGAGGAACCGGCAGTGGATGAAGAAGGCCAGAGAGAGCTTGGTGAGACCTCTGATGTTGGGAATCTGGCAGGTGGTGATGAATCCATTATGTCCTCCTCAATGGAGGTCCACCATAAGTGTCAAGGTCTTGTCCTCCACCTCCCAGGTTATGTGCATCGATGCACGTTGAAGGAAGGATACCTTCAAGATGTAGAGGAGCGCTTTCTGGCTGGAACTGATGGGACATATTTAAGAGAGGGAGAAATGAAAGCTGAAGAGGGCCAACCTGACATGAATCCAGTCGTTTAGCTGGTCAGACATATTCCAGATTGTTGTGATCCGCTGCTCCGCCCCTCCAACCAGTGTCTTCAACTCCTCCAGTGTAAGGTTCCAACAATTGCTGGTTCCCAATAATATAATTGAACCTCCTGATCCTCAGCAGACTGATGAGGCAGGACCGCCGCCATACCGGTGTCCGAAGCATCCAACGCCACAATAAGAAGAGCAAGAGCAATTTGGGAAGATGCGAATGGGTGCAGAGGTGAAACATGATTTGAACTCACCGAAGGCCCTCCCAGCCGCAGGAGAGAGTGGTGAGGTGCCGTGACACAGGTGTACTTACGTCAACTTTTCAACTTTGCTGTCGCAAAAACAATCCGCTATCGGAATAACAATCGATTTCGGTGTTCCTCAGACCCTAGCAACTATGAGCAACACAGGACATGCACTTGTTTCCAAATTTCTGTGAACATTTTTCACCGAAGAGGTCAAGTGAAATTGTCATGATTTTGATCCACAATGGATCATAAATGTGCGTTTCCTGGTTGTTAGCATCATGGCTAACCACCACCAGTCAGGTTACTTTCCAAAGCAAGAAACAAATGTAAGAATCCCAATTTGAAGTAGAAATCCCGATCTCAGTGCTATGATAGAGGCAGAGTCAAACATCCGGTGTTAATATGTAGGCACAAGGCAGGTTGCGGCTACTATACTGATCAAGAAGCAATAATGGCAACTGAATTGACTGCTCCACTGTCCATTGCTGCTGCTGGGTGACACACCATAAATCGATTTGCAGACAAAATTACTGAACGCTGATTGTGTTATTATTCAATAGCCATTACAATGTAGTCAGCATTTACTTCTGAGTTAAAGCATCCAGGCTGACTACTTCCACTTTAATTATGAGCTAATCTTGTAATTTGTTGTGAGAGAGGGCATATGTCTATAACTTCTCTCAATATAATAACTAGATGACTATTGTAGGCCTACCTTTTAATTTCCCACCTCCCAAAATGTGCATTTAAGTTATAGGACTGCATTTGATGCTTAATGCACCTAATTCAAATAACATCTGACACCTTTTACTTGAAACCGGTATAGTCAAACTCAAATGTAGATGAGGTTACTTATTGGAAGTCTTAATTGTGCCTCCTTGTAGGCCATATACTGTTTATATCAAGCCATACTTGGCCTATAGAACATTCCACAGAGAATATCTTTGCTGGAACATTTGACTCGTAAACACATTCTTGGATTTCTTGGTTAGGCCTATACACATTGTTATTTGTCTTTTTACATTTTGTAACTGTAATAAAAATTGTAAACAAACCTTAAAAATATACAAGCCTTTGGAAACCTATTGCGTGTGTGTGTGCGTTGAATAGAAATACAAGTTGAAAACGTCTACAATTGTCAACATAGGACTTTTTCTATAATGTTATTAATTAATTGCGACATTGTATCCTGTTGAATATTTACCAACTGACACAAGGTACAAAACAACTAAAATAGGCCTCATTTCATAAAACAAAAAAATACAATTTCATAAAATGAAACAATGTTTTGACATCCCGCACAGAGCCTGCAATATCATTACAAAGTATCTAATTAATAGCATATAACTTGTGTTGAGTGTTATGAACATATATGTCAATGGGTTGCCCCCTGGGCAACCTCCAAGGTGGAACAATGGCGAGGCAATTTTGGCCGACATAAAGGCCCTGGCGGAACCATTTGGTGTAACAAAGATATGACGGTGCTCCTGGCTGCAGCCTTTTGTAGGATAAGAGCAGGGGAGGACTGGGCTGGAGCTGAGCTTGTGAAAGGGCTCTTCAGCGACGACAAAATGGTTTCAGATATTCCTACGGAATTAATTGGTATATAATACACCCAGGACCCAGGACTATGGACAAATATGAACTAGCCCAGTAGTTCCCAAACGGTGCGCTGGGATTTTGCGACAACCATACAATATTATTGCAACATATACATTACAAAAAGTTATAAAATCATTTATTTACTATATCAGTACTTTGTATGCACCCATTTCTATTCTATTTGACAAAGTGGAAATATGAATTATTTAATTGTTGAATTACTTGAATTATTTTGTTAATAATTATATCATGAGTAATATAGTTTTAGAGGCTGTTTCAAACAGATATGAATAAAAGTGTGCCTTGAGATGGTACACCTTGACACATTGTTATCAACAATATAATACAAAATCATGTGCACTGGCCTTTTTGGCTACAATGACAGTATACCTTTAAAGTATATAAATAAAGTCTATAAAATAAATAGGGTTTTATAAAATAAATAGTGTTTGAGGAGGCACTGACTGAACTTCTGAACTGAGATTCAAGCACAGACCAACAGAACAAGGCAGCTCTTGGAAATGTATGACGCTAGCTCCCTCTTGTGGTCAACTGGGTAGGATCACATGTCGCAAATACCACTCGTCAAGTTAAATGCATGTTGACCTTGTGAACACCTCTATGTACAATCATTAAGGTCCCCTCGGTGTTCGTACTCCTGCTAAGGTCTGTAGCACCGTGTGCTCCTGAGGGGGTCCGGGGTCTGGGCAGAGGGGGTCCGGGGCCTGGGCAGAGGGGGTCCGGGGCCTGGGCAGAGGGGGCCGGCTGGAGTTCCTGACTGCAACTGACCTCTGCTGCTGGGGTCTCCTTGGAGGACGTGCGGGACTGGGCTCGGTGGGTGCGGGGCCTTTACCCAGGAGGGGACTCCTCCTTGCGGGCATCTGCTCCTCCACAGACCTCCAGTATTGTGTCTAGGAGGAAACAGTGGACATGTACGACCTAGATCACCAAGTGCTTATAGTCTGTTCAAAATGTGGCAACACAGCATGCTGCACTGTGCGCACTGTGTCAAATTAATTTGTAGTTTTTACAAGTGAAACCAATAAAAAGGTTTGTCCTGTACCTCCAGAGACAGTACATCTGGGCTCAGTCACTTGGCTTCGTCTTAAATGCTCCTCCACCTTCTTTACATCCTGTGTTAAATATATTATATATCAGGGATGTAAAGTTTGAAGTAAAAACGGTGGTAAATATGTGTTGTTTATATAAAAGTAGAACATAAAAACAACGTAACTATCATTAGACAGACAGGACCTAGCGCACCCCCTGACACACACACACACACACACAAGCACGCAGACAAGCACGCAGACAGACAGACAGACAGAAACACAAGCACGCAGACAGACAGACAGACACACACACACAGACAGACAGACAGACCAGACCTACAGACAGACAGACAGACAAGCAGGCACACACACAAGCACGCAGACAGACAGACAGGCAGCACAGACAGACAGACAGGCACATACACAAACAGGCAGACAGGCAGGCACGCAGACAGACAGACAGACAGGCAGGCACGCAGACAGACAGACAGTCCACGCATGACCTCTAAAAGTCTGCGGTTTCTCTCCACGGCGGTCTGGAACGCCACCGCGTGTCCGCTTCTCGTCGTTCCTCCGCAGCGCGTCTCTCCGCGGCGCGTCTGCGAGGATCGCCGCCCTGCGCTCTAAACTACAGAACCACAGACAGGCGGTACAGGTTGACCACACGAAGACACTACATGTACATACAGTGTCTCACTCAAAGTAATGTGTGTGTGCTGCTGGTTAATCACATGTCTTCGTATTTGTGGCTCAGCTCGATCTCTCTGGACGCGGACATGTTGCGCAGGAACACTTCGCTTGTCCACGCGTCCATTGTATCCATGGAAACTGTCGGCTGCTGCCCCCTGCTGGCCACGTCGCGTACAGTTTTCAAGTTTCAAGTTTTCAAGTTTCTTATGTTCACTTATAATAAAATACATTGTTATATGCTGACATTCACAGAAGTCACAGAATACCTTCCTCAGACAGTCAACACACACTAGCACCAGCAGTTGGCACCAGGGACTAGCATAACACCAGTACTAGCCCAGCACTAGCAGTAACACTAGCACTAGCACTGGCAGTAACACTAGCACTAGCAGTAACACTAGCACTGGCAAGTTTAACACTAGCACTAGCAGTAACACTAGCACTAGGGCACTTAGCAGTAACACTAGCACTAGCACTAGCAGTAACACTAGCACCAGCACTACGCAGTAACACTATCACTAGCACTAGCACTTACAGTAAACCACACTTGGCACTTAGCACCAAGCACTGGCGGGAGTACACCAGCAACTAGCACCACACACTTCAACACTACTACAAGCACTAAGCACCACGGTAGTAACACTAGCATTAGCCACCAGACCAGCACTAGCAGTAAGTACACCAGCACTAGCACCAACCTTAACACTACTACCAGCACTAGCACCAGCAGTAACACTAGCACTTAGCACCAGGACCAGCACTAGCAGTAACACCAGCACTAGCACCAACACTTAGCACTACTACCAGCACTAGCTCCAGCAGTAACACTAGCACTTAGCACCAGGACTAGCACTAGCACTAGCAGTAACACTTAGCAATAGCACTTAGCTCTTAACCTGCCGAACTTGTTCAGCAGCCTGATGGCCTGACTGTGGAAGCTGTCTCTGAGTCTGCTCGTGTGGCACTTGATACTGCGGTATCGCCTGCCAGATGGTAGAAGTGTGTACAGTTCGTGGCTGGGGTGGTTATTGTCTTTAATAATCCATTTCGCCTTGGCCACGCACCGCCTGGTGTATATATCCAGGAGGGAGGGAAGCTCACCTCCAACGATGTACTGGGCCGTCCGCACCACCCTCTGTAGTGTTCTACGCTTGAGTGCGGTGCAGTTCCCGTACCAGACGGTGATGCATCCTGTAAGAACACTCTCGATGGTACAAGAGTAGAATGTTCTGAGGATGCGGGGCACATGTTGAATTTCCTCAGTCGCCTGAGATGTGCACGCTGAGGAACTTGAAGCTGCTGACCCTCTCTACTGCAGCACCGTCGATGGAGATGGGGGCGTGCTCTTCCTCTCCGATTCCTGTAGTCCACGATCAGCTCCTTGGTCTTCTTGACATTGAGGGCGAGGTTGTTCTCCTGGCACCACTGTGCCAGTGATCCGACCTCCTCCCTGTAGGCTGTCTTGTCGTCGTCTGCGATCAGTCCCAACACTGTCGTGTCATCAGCAAACTTGATGATGACGTTGGAGCTGTGCATAGCCATGCAGTCGTGGGTGTACAGGGAGTAGAGGAGAGGGCTCAACACGCATCCCTGAGGGGCTCCAGTGTTGAGGGTCAGCGGCTCTGAGGTGGTGCTGCCCATCCTCACCACCTGGCGGCGACCCGACAGGAAGTCCAGTATCCAGTTGCACATGGTCGGGTGCAGGCCTAGACTCCTGAGCTTGGTGTCGAGCTTGGCAGGAACTATTGTGTTGAACGCTGAGCTGAAGTCCACAAACAGCATTCGCACACAACAGTTCTTCCCCTCAAGGTGAGAAAGGGCGGTGTGAAGTGCCATGGCAATCGCGTCGTCGGTGGATCTGTTTTGACGGTACGCAAATTGCCATGGGTCCAGCATGGCAGGCAACATGGAACAAATGAAGTCCTTAACCAACCTCTCGAAGCATTTACTGACAATCGAGGTGAGGGCTACGGGTCTCCAGTCATTCAGGCAGGTTACCTTGGGGTGTTTCGGGACAGGCACAATGATGGACATCTTGAAGACCTCGGGAACAACAGCCTGGGACAGGGACAGGTTGAAGATGTCTGCGAAGACTCCTGCCAACTGGTCTGCGCATGCTCTGAGGACACGCCCCGGGATGTGGTCGGGGCCCGCTGCCTTCCGGATGTCCACTCGCTTGAAGGCTCTGTGCACGTCAGCCTCTGAGATGTTCAGCAGGCTGCTCTCCTCAGGCAGCGCTGAATTCGGCGGGCTGCCGTTCACATCGAACCGAGCAAAGAAGGTGTTTAGCTCGCCTGGGACGGAGGTAGAGGAGTTCTCTACACCGCTGGTTCTCCCCTCTGAAGTCCGTCATTGTCTGCAGCACCTTCCACACACCCCTCATGTCATGGCTCTTGAGTTTGTCCTCCACCCTGTTCTTATATTCCCGCTTTGCAGAGCCGATGGTCTTGCGGAGGTCGTAGCGGGCTCTTGTATATTCCACCATATTCTCGGAGTCAAAGGCGGTGTTACACGTGCGGAGTGCAGCGCGAACATCGCCATTAATCCACAGTTTCTGGTTGGGATAAATCCGAACCGACTTAGTAGGAACAACGTCATCTATGCATTTGTTGATGAACCCGGTGACTGAGGATGCGTACTCGCTGATGTTATTGTCCGACGCGACCCGGAACATGTCCCAGTCAGCGTGATCAAAACAATCCTGCAGCATAGACTCCGATTGGTCCGACCAGCATTGGACCTCCTTCACAGCGATTGGTTGCTGCTTCAGTCTCTGCCTGTAGGCGGGGAGTAGTTGGATCGAGCGGTGAGCCGATTTGCCGAACGGTGGGCGGAGGAGGGCCTTTTAGCCGTCCCGGAAGGGGGTGTAGCAGTGGTCGAGGATCCGCTCGCCCCGTGTGTTGCTTGTGATGTGTTGGTAGAACTTCGGGAGAACTTTCTTCAAGTTCGCCTTATTGAAGTCCTCCGCCACAATGAAAGCAGCCTCAGGGTGAGCCGTCTCCTGTTCGCTGATAGCCCCATAAAGTTCCTTCAGCGCTATGTCCGTGTTGGCTTGAGGGGGAATGTACAAAGCAGTCACGGTTACTGCTGTAAACTCCCACGGTAGCCAGAATGGTCGGCACATAAGCATCAGGTACTCCAGGTCCGGGGAACAGAAAGACTTGAGGGTCTGCACATGACTCTGGTTGCACCAAGATCTGTTTATCATGAGACATACCCCCCCTCCACAATCTTTACCAGAGAGAGTCTTTGTTCTGTCCGCGCGGTGGACGGAAAATCCTGTCGGCTCGATGGCTGAGTCGGCAACCCCCTCCGACATCCATGTCTCCATAAGGCAGATTATGCAGCTTGTCCTTGGTTTCCCGGTGGAATTGAATACGAGCCTGTAGCTCGCATAACTTATTGTCCAGAGACTGTACATTAGCCAGTAGAATGGTTGGTAGTGGAGGTCGATTGGCACGACGTCTCAGCCTGACTAGCACGCCGGGTCGCTTCCCTCTCCGTCGGCGACGCCTGCGTGTGATCGCGCCTAAAATGGACGGAGATAGTCCAGCCACGACTCCGGGCGGGATGTCCGAGTCGAAAGACTTGAAAAACTCCGGTAGGCGGCGAGCGACTGTCGTTCTAATCTCCAGACGTATGCAACTGTCTTAAGTGAACTTACTGCTAACTTCCTGTGCAAGGATACTTGCAATTAAAAGAATAAATAACAAAAAACTGCGTCGACGGACGGGGAGCTTGCAACACGGCAGCCATCATGTACGGCGCCATTATCTATTCTCGATGCAGCACATGCATTCCACTGCACTCCAGAAAGATCAGGACATATTGGGAGATTATTTTATGTCCCCTTTCTTCTTCTTCTGCATATTATTGGCATTTTATTAGCAGCAGCAGTAGAGATTAAACACCACATTAGACACCACATATATAAATCACAAATCTTCTGTGACAAATACAGCCATGGTTATATCATGGGCCTACTCTGAGAAAGAGATAGAGAGAGAGACAGATAGACAGAAAGAGAGTGAGAGATACATACAGACACAGACAGACAGACAGACAGACAGAGAGATACAGACAGACAAAGAGAGAAAGCGAGTGAGAGAGAGAGAGAGAGAGATACAGACACAGAAAGAGAGTGGGAGACAGAGATAGAAACAGAGAGAGAGAGACGGACAGAGAGAGACAGAAAGAGAGCGAGAGAAAGAGGAGGAAACAAATTCAGATCACTCCCATTCCAACTCTTTAACCCTTTAAAATGTGGTGTAGCGGTATGTAGAGACACATAAGAAGAAAGTTACCACAAAGTTACATCAAAACTCATACTTTATTTTTTTTTATGTGTAGCAATACCATTTACATATTAAATAACACTAGAATAGAATGCTTTGATATAGCTTTCAACAAAACCAAACATATTTTTTGTCTTCATTTAATGTTACAAAAGAAGAGGGCCGCCTGTCTGGGATGGAGAGATTGTAGGAAAGACTTGAGCGAGAACCAGAGGACCACTTTAATCCACACAGCCTCTGGAGAACGTGAACTAAGCCGAGGGGAGAAACATTTGAATAATATCACATTCACTGCCTGGAAGTCAATGGACGGCGTAGGGGACGAACTTGGAGTTTGATGAGAAACCACAGACACACACTTTTCCTTAATTTTCCACCACAAAAAAACGTCAAGTTGAAATAAGAGACGGAGACACAAGAGTCAAGACAGAGAGAGAGAGAGACAGAGCTTATTATGAAAATATAAATTCTATGATTATATACCTGAAATACCTGTGTTGGATGAACACCCTGCAAGCATACATTTTAAGTAAACACAAGAAAATTCAAATCACAAAGCTGAGATATTCACCAAAGGACTGCAAGAGGCAGTTTCCTTGAAGGTTGAATGGAAACATAATTCCAACTAAATGGTGGAAACTTCAACGCAATGTCAATACTTTGACAAATTAAAGTAACAAAAATTGAACTACTACGACTACTACCTGTTTTTAGGTCAAATGAGCAAGTGTTAAAAATACCAGATAAGCTACACAGCAACATGGTTTGTATTGATAGTGTAAAAGTGTTAGCATTTTGAAGGCAACATGGGAAGAGTGGGGGGGAGTGGGTAGGACTCACTAGGTGGAGTGAGATAAACAAACACAAACACAGAAAATACTGATCTGGCTGAATATGCGGAGGTTGGACATTTACACAACCCATATGAATACAGATGTTTCATCTCAGCTTTTTTAACACAAACACACCGCAGCTATTTGAAAATTTCACATGAAACCTTAAGCACACTTACACAATAGAAATGCTCCGATGTCTATGAATGCTAATGATGATGTCATAATTAAATACACTGACCATTGTAATCTTGACAAAAAAAATGAATGCATGAATGCAAAAAAATGCTTAATATCTTGTGGATACTTTGTGCAAATCCTGTGTCAACAACTATCAGCTGAAACTATGAATATTGACATGACGACATTTGATTTCGATGTACCAGAAACTTGCATCAAGTCATCTAGCCAGACCGCTCACTGCTCCTCTCCAGAATAATAGGTAAACAAAGCAACATGTCTGCCAGACACGGTTAAGTGTACAGCAACAACAGAAGGGTGTCAGATGGATGTCTTGTGTTTGTTGACATGGCGATGGTTTGAGTCTTTGGTAAAAGTTGAAAACTTAAACAGCATTTTCCCTTTACGTACATGATGGGTGAGAAGACATTTGACCGTGGGTGTGTCCATTGTGCTGTAAAGTCCTTCAGAATTCAAGTGTTGATTTCATGTCATCAGTCTGAGCGAGAAAAAAACCCAACAACCAAAGGGAGAGAATTAAATGCTGTGTCCAAACATATAAAATAATATAACCGAGGGAATGTGTGCATGTGTGTGTGTGTGTGCCTGTGTGCATGCATGTGTGTGTTTGAATGTGTGTGTTTAATTCGTAGTTATGGTAGCATAACATTAAAGGTATAAAAATATACATTGACCTTTTGCTTGGGGAAAAAACATTTTCAAATTATCTCTGTAGCGCCAGAGAGAGAGAGAGAGAGAGAGAGAGAGAGAGAGAGAGAGAGAGAGAGAGAGAGAGAGAGAGAGACAGACAGACAGAGACAGAGAGATAAAGAGAGAGAGGAGAGAGAGAGAGAGAGATAATGACCTCGTGGATAACTCAGTATGTAAGGGGATTGAAGCTATGTACAAAAGGCCTCAGAGAAAGGGGGAGGCGACGACTGCAGGTTGCTCACGTTCCAACTCTCAACACTTTTGTAGTTTTTTTAGACGAGGTGCTTGTCTTGCTCGTGGATGGACGTCATCACTGCAGGGGTCTCTGTAGCGGTGGGCACAGAGTTTGGATGGCCTAGCAGCATAGAATACAAGGCAAGGGGCCACAGGATCCCATGCGACAGCCAGGTGTTGAAGGGCCACGAGCTAGCCTAGCGAGTGAAGCGCTAAACCATCGGACGCCATCTTGTGTTCCAAAAATAAATCAAACAAAAAAAGATTTACTGGCCCAAGGAAGGAGGCCACAAAGGACAGGTACAAAAATCACAAAAGTTATTATGATAAGGATATATTTATATATGTATACATACAGTATTTCCATATATTAAAAACGCATAATAATAATAATAATAATAATAATAATAATAATAATACAAACAAATCCTAAAGTTGCAGTTGAAGTTAAAGTTCACAGTTGCAGTTTCACCACTTTAGGTATTCTGACATGGGTGTGAATGATGGGCACTAGGACCGTGTGAAAATAAGGTTCAGAAATAAAAATGGAACAGAAAAAATCAAAGAACTCCTTCTCTCTGTGGTGTTTGAAACCCAGATCCCAAACGGTCAGATAAATAAGTGGTATATGAGTAAAATAAGCAGAGTGGAGATGTTTAATGCGGAGTGGAAAAATAACAGCATAGAAGTGGCTGAGGCCGATGAGCAGTTCCTGCCTTTCTTCAATGTCACTTTATGCAAACGAACCAGTAGGGGGCGGACAAAACAATGTTCTTCACAGAAGCCGTTGGTTTAGGGCAACAGTAGCCATGGAATGTAAACAATAAAATAAACTGAAGAAGAAAAGCCAAGTCGGTCAGCTTTTTAGTATAGGCAGTAACACTGACGTTATATAGTGCAAACAAGAACAGACAGGAAGTGTTTCTCGTCGCGGTCGCCACTGTGGAAAAAAAAAATCGCAGGTGCAAACCCCTTTCAGTAGAACGTTAAGACATAAAATGGCGAGAGAAAAAAAAATAAATATCAAAAACTTTTCATCAGTGTAAAAAAGTAATCAGGTTATCATATTAACCAAGAGTCTGGCAAAAAAGGCCTCAAAAAGTCTCATGTCCACAATAGTCCCTTTTGACTGAAAAGAAGGTTAAGTGTCTCCTGTCATCAGGGGGGAGCGGTTTGCATGGGGACCTTGGGGATAGCGACCCCATGGCTCCGGACCCTGTAGTTAGCGGCTCGTGTCTCTCAGACCAGCGACTCCACGCTGTCCGCCTGGTCAGACTGGTCCGCCTGGTCGGACTGGTCCGACGCAGAGGCCAAGGTTCCGTTCATGTCCCTGGACAGAAGGCCTGTGGCGCCGTCCTCCTGGTTGCTGACCAGGCTCAGCAGGGTGCTGTACAGGAAGCCGGTACTGGGCCTACAGAGAGAGAGGGGGACCGGTCAGACCTCTGGACCCTTCTCACCATGTGGATGTTGGCCTAAAACGTATATATATGTAGACACACGCTTATTGTGTGCCCAACCTCGTCTATAAACCAATAACCTCTGCTGTACGACTACTGACTGATATATCATACTGTATGATCTTTATTTTTGTATTTTATTATTTTTTTTTTTTTTTATTTTTGTTTTTTTTTTTTTTAATTTTTTTTTTTTATTTTATGTTTTTTTTTTTTTATTTTTTGTTTTTTTTTTTTTAATTTTTTTTTTTTTTTTTTTTTTTTTTTTTTTTTTTTTTTTTTTTTTTTTTTTTTTTTTTTTTTTTTTTTTTTTTTTGTTTTTTTTTTTTTTTTTTTTTTTTTTTTTTTTTTTTTTTTTTTTTTTTTTTTTTTTTTTTTTTTTTTTTTTTTTTTTTTTTTTTTTTTTTTTTTTTTTTTTTTTTTTTTTTTTTTTTTTTTTTTTTTTTTTTTTTTTTTTTTTTTTTTTTTTTTTTTTTTTTTTTTTTTTTTTTTTTTTTTTTTTTTTTTTTTTTTTTTTTTTTTTTTTTTTTTTTTTTTTTTTTTTTTTTTTTTTTTTTTTTTTTTTTTTTTTTTTTTTTTTTTTTTTTTTTTTTTTTTTTTTTTTTTTTTTTTTTTTTTTTTTTTTTTTTTTTTTTTTTTTTTTTTTTTTTTTTTTTTTTTTTTTTTTTTTTTTTTTTTTTTTTTTTTTTTTTTTTTTTTTTTTTTTTTTTTTTTTTTTTTTTTTTTTTTTTTTTTTTTTTTTTTTTTTTTTTTTTTTTTTTTTTTTTTTTTTTTTTTTTTTTTTTTTTTTTTTTTTTTTTTTTTTTTTTTTTTTTTTTTTTTTTTTTTTTTTTTTTTTTTTTTTTTTTTTTTTTTTTTTTTTTTTTTTTTTTTTTTTTTTTTTTTTTTTTTTTTTTTTTTTTTTTTTTTTTTTTTTTTTTTTTTTTTTTTTTTTTTTTTTTTTTTTTTTTTTTTTTTTTTTTTTTTTTTTTTTTTTTTTTTTTTTTTTTTTTTTTTTTTTTTTTTTTTTTTTTTTTTTTTTTTTTTTTTTTTTTTTTTTTTTTTTTTTTTTTTTTTTTTTTTTTTTTTTTTTTTTTTTTTTTTTTTTTTTTTTTTTTTTTTTTTTTTTTTTTTTTTTTTTTTTTTTTTTTTTTTTTTTTTTTTTTTTTTTTTTTTTTTTTTTTTTTTTTTTTTTTTTTTTTTTTTTTTTTTTTTTTTTTTTTTTTTTTTTTTTTTTTTTTTTTTTTTTTTTTTTTTTTTTTTTTTTTTTTTTTTTTTTTTTTTTTTTTTTTTTTTTTTTTTTTTTTTTTTTTTTTTTTTTTTTTTTTTTTTTTTTTTTTTTTTTTTTTTTTTTTTTTTTTTTTTTTTTTTTTTTTTTTTTTTTTTTTTTTTTTTTTTTTTTTTTTTTTTTTTTTTTTTTTTTTTTTTTTTTTTTTTTTTTTTTTTTTTTTTTTTTTTTTTTTTTTTTTTTTTTTTTTTTTTTTTTTTTTTTTTTTTTTTTTTTTTTTTTTTTTTTTTTTTTTTTTTTTTTTTTTTTTTTTTTTTTTTTTTTTTTTTTTTTTTTTTTTTTTTTTTTTTTTTTTTTTTTTTTTTTTTTTTTTTTTTTTTTTTTTTTTTTTTTTTTTTTTTTTTTTTTTTTTTTTTTTTTTTTTTTTTTTTTTTTTTTTTTTTTTTTTTTTTTTTTTTTTTTTTTTTTTTTTTTTTTTTTTTTTTTTTTTTTTTTTTTTTTTTTTTTTTTTTTTTTTTTTTTTTTTTTTTTTTTTTTTTTTTTTTTTTTTTTTTTTTTTTTTTTTTTTTTTTTTTTTTTTTTTTTTTTTTTTTTTTTTTTTTTTTTTTTTTTTTTTTTTTTTTTTTTTTTTTTTTTTTTTTTTTTTTTTTTTTTTTTTTTTTTTTTTTTTTTTTTTTTTTTTTTTTTTTTTTTTTTTTTTTTTTTTTTTTTTTTTTTTTTTTTTTTTTTTTTTTTTTTTTTTTTTTTTTTTTTTTTTTTTTTTTTTTTTTTTTTTTTTTTTTTTTTTTTTTTTTTTTTTTTTTTTTTTTTTTTTTTTTTTTTTTTTTTTTTTTTTTTTTTTTTTTTTTTTTTTTTTTTTTTTTTTTTTTTTTTTTTTTTTTTTTTTTTTTTTTTTTTTTTTTTTTTTTTTTTTTTTTTTTTTTTTTTTTTTTTTTTTTTTTTTTTTTTTTTTTTTTTTTTTTTTTTTTTTTTTTTTTTTTTTTTTTTTTTTTTTTTTTTTTTTTTTTTTTTTTTTTTTTTTTTTTTTTTTTTTTTTTTTTTTTTTTTTTTTTTTTTTTTTTTTTTTTTTTTTTTTTTTTTTTTTTTTTTTTTTTTTTTTTTTTTTTTTTTTTTTTTTTTTTTTTTTTTTTTTTTTTTTTTTTTTTTTTTTTTTTTTTTTTTTTTTTTTTTTTTTTTTTTTTTTTTTTTTTTTTTTTTTTTTTTTTTTTTTTTTTTTTTTTTTTTTTTTTTTTTTTTTTTTTTTTTTTTTTTTTTTTTTTTTTTTTTTTTTTTTTTTTTTTTTTTTTTTTTTTTTTTTTTTTTTTTTTTTTTTTTTTTTTTTTTTTTTTTTTTTTTTTTTTTTTTTTTTTTTTTTTTTTTTTTTTTTTTTTTTTTTTTTTTTTTTTTTTTTTTTTTTTTTTTTTTTTTTTTTTTTTTTTTTTTTTTTTTTTTTTTTTTTTTTTTTTTTTTTTTTTTTTTTTTTTTTTTTTTTTTTTTTTTTTTTTTTTTTTTTTTTTTTTTTTTTTTTTTTTTTTTTTTTTTTTTTTTTTTTTTTTTTTTTTTTTTTTTTTTTTTTTTTTTTTTTTTTTTTTTTTTTTTTTTTTTTTTTTTTTTTTTTTTTTTTTTTTTTTTTTTTTTTTTTTTTTTTTTTTTTTTTTTTTTTTTTTTTTTTTTTTTTTTTTTTTTTTTTTTTTTTTTTTTTTTTTTTTTTTTTTTTTTTTTTTTTTTTTTTTTTTTTTTTTTTTTTTTTTTTTTTTTTTTTTTTTTTTTTTTTTTTTTTTTTTTTTTTTTTTTTTTTTTTTTTTTTTTTTTTTTTTTTTTTTTTTTTTTTTTTTTTTTTTTTTTTTTTTTTTTTTTTTTTTTTTTTTTTTTTTTTTTTTTTTTTTTTTTTTTTTTTTTTTTTTTTTTTTTTTTTTTTTTTTTTTTTTTTTTTTTTTTTTTTTTTTTTTTTTTTTTTTTTTTTTTTTTTTTTTTTTTTTTTTTTTTTTTTTTTTTTTTTTTTTTTTTTTTTTTTTTTTTTTTTTTTTTTTTTTTTTTTTTTTTTTTTTTTTTTTTTTTTTTTTTTTTTTTTTTTTTTTTTTTTTTTTTTTTTTTTTTTTTTTTTTTTTTTTTTTTTTTTTTTTTTTTTTTTTTTTTTTTTTTTTTTTTTTTTTTTTTTTTTTTTTTTTTTTTTTTTTTTTTTTTTTTTTTTTTTTTTTTTTTTTTTTTTTTTTTTTTTTTTTTTTTTTTTTTTTTTTTTTTTTTTTTTTTTTTTTTTTTTTTTTTTTTTTTTTTTTTTTTTTTTTTTTTTTTTTTTTTTTTTTTTTTTTTTTTTTTTTTTTTTTTTTTTTTTTTTTTTTTTTTTTTTTTTTTTTTTTTTTTTTTTTTTTTTTTTTTTTTTTTTTTTTTTTTTTTTTTTTTTTTTTTTTTTTTTTTTTTTTTTTTTTTTTTTTTTTTTTTTTTTTTTTTTTTTTTTTTTTTTTTTTTTTTTTTTTTTTTTTTTTTTTTTTTTTTTTTTTTTTTTTTTTTTTTTTTTTTTTTTTTTTTTTTTTTTTTTTTTTTTTTTTTTTTTTTTTTTTTTTTTTTTTTTTTTTTTTTTTTTTTTTTTTTTTTTTTTTTTTTTTTTTTTTTTTTTTTTTTTTTTTTTTTTTTTTTTTTTTTTTTTTTTTTTTTTTTTTTTTTTTTTTTTTTTTTTTTTTTTTTTTTTTTTTTTTTTTTTTTTTTTTTTTTTTTTTTTTTTTTTTTTTTTTTTTTTTTTTTTTTTTTTTTTTTTTTTTTTTTTTTTTTTTTTTTTTTTTTTTTTTTTTTTTTTTTTTTTTTTTTTTTTTTTTTTTTTTTTTTTTTTTTTTTTTTTTTTTTTTTTTTTTTTTTTTTTTTTTTTTTTTTTTTTTTTTTTTTTTTTTTTTTTTTTTTTTTTTTTTTTTTTTTTTTTTTTTTTTTTTTTTTTTTTTTTTTTTTTTTTTTTTTTTTTTTTTTTTTTTTTTTTTTTTTTTTTTTTTTTTTTTTTTTTTTTTTTTTTTTTTTTTTTTTTTTTTTTTTTTTTTTTTTTTTTTTTTTTTTTTTTTTTTTTTTTTTTTTTTTTTTTTTTTTTTTTTTTTTTTTTTTTTTTTTTTTTTTTTTTATGTTTAAATTATTTTTTTAAAAATTTTTTTTGTTGTTGTTAAAAGTTTGTTTTTAAAAACAAATTGTTTGTTTTTTAAAAAAGTTTTTTTGTGTATCCCACTGTACTACTGACTTGTGTATCCCACTGTACTACTGACTTGTGTATCCCACTGTACTACTGACTTGTGTATCCCACTGTAGTACTGACTTGTGTATCCCACTGTACTACTGACTTGTGTATCCCACTGTACTACTGACTTGTGTATCCCACTGTAGTACTGACTTGTGTATCCCACTGTAGTACTGACTTGTGTATCCCACTGTAGTACTGACTTGTGTATCCCACTGTACTACTGACTTGTGTATCCCACTGTACTACTGACTTGTGTATCCCACTGTACTACTGACTTGTGTATCCCACTGTACTACTGACTTGTGTATCCCACTGTAGTACTGACTTGTGTATCCCACTGTAGTACTGACTTGTGTATCCCACTGTACTACTGACTTGTGTATCCCACTGTAGTACTGACTTGTGTATCCCACTGTACTACTGACTTGTGTATCCCACTGTAGTACTGACTTGTGTATCCCACTGTAGTACTGACTTGTGTATCCCACTGTAGTACTGACTTGTGTATCCCACTGTACTACTGACTTGTGTATCCCACTGTAGTACTGACTTGTGTATCCCACTGTACTACTGACTTGTGTATCCCACTGTACTACTGACTTGTGTATCCCACTGTAGTACTGACTTGTGTATCCCACTGTAGTACTGACTTGTGTATCCCACTGTACTACTGACTTGTGTATCCCACTGTAGTACTGACTTGTGTATCCCACTGTAGTACTGACTTGTGTATCCCACTGTACTACTGACTTGTGTATCCCACTGTAGTACTGACTTGTGTATCCCACTGTAGTACTGACTTGTGTATCCCACTGTAGTACTGACTTGTGTATCCCACTGTAGTACTGACTTGTGTATCCCACTGTACTACTGACTTGTGTATCCCACTGTACTACTGACTTGTGTATCCCACTGTACTACTGACTTGTGTATCCCACTGTACTGACTTGTGTATCCCACTGTAGTACTGACTTGTGTATCCCACTGTACTACTGACTTGTGTATCCCACTGTAGTACTGACTTGTGTATCCCACTGTAGTACTGACTTGTGTATCCTACTGCAGGACTACTGACTTACGATATCTGTGAAGACTCCGGGCCGCATGAGGTTGATCATCTTAGCCACCTGGTAGACGTCCACGGCGCCCTCACTCTCCAGCTGCTGTGACAGGGTGGTCAGGGCACACAGCATGCCCGCCGACACAGCCCCCAACCTGGGCACGGAGGACACAGAGGACCAGGGCTTAGGCTCGTGTTGACTTCCATGGCTAGCACCGAGAACTTGAAGAGGAACTGCACACTGTAGACTGCTTTGCTGCCATCTAAAGATTGAAAAGCAACCATGCAGGCAGGAATATCGGGCTAAAATCATACTCACATGTTTATTAAATCCAATGATTATACTCAAATCTTTGAACACATACAAGATAATGTTTGAAGAGGCTAGGATTAATTTCAGATTACAGAACAGATTAATTTCTTAAACATTTGTATTTAGAAAATGACCCCCATGCCTAATGTGCCCCAAGTCTATCGTTTACAAAGCCGGTGGCCTTAGAGGTCCTTCTGGTTTACCATGCCAGACACGTCACAATGTCTGCCATCTTTGAATTGATCACTTTGTGTTTATCCGAACCGATGATTTCACTCAGTAGAAGAAGAAGAACAGAAATAAGAAAAGAAGAAGAAAACTGGATGCAAATGTCCAGATACCTCTCTACACACTCTGGCAGGGCAAGGGAGAGCACAAGGAGGCCATAGACTCCCCTTATGACTCTGCTCCACTTGGTGGCCGGACCGGCCTCTCAGAGAGCACACGCTTGCTTCTACAAATCTAGCATGTCTCCTCCTCTATTAAGAACGCTGTCAAACTCCACGGAGGTGCGCTGCCTAACGACCGCGCCTCTGTGAATAATAAGCGCGGAGACAATTACTGCAGATGTTTGGCTGACAGGTTCCTCGGCGCGGGCCGACAGGGCCACGGCCGCCACATGAAAAGCTCAATTAGTTTCCCTTAAAGCTGATCTTCATTATTCTAATGAATAAACATGGGGGGGACCAGTGGATCGGGAGGCTGTTCAACAACTCTAATGTGTGTCAATACTCAAGACAAACTTGATTATCACTAATTGGAGTCTTCTCCTCTGGGTTACGGTGGGAGCAGAGCTACACGCTGCGGCTCAGCAGGCCACACAGACGCTCATGTAAATCAAAGACCTACACAACTATTGATTTTAGAATACCTGTTGTTTTTACTACGAGATACATTCTTCAGCCTGTTGGCACCAGTGACATAAGCCTCTTGAACACATAGTTCCCGGGAGATTACTGGGATAAACTTTCAGTGAGTGATCTAGTGATTTGTTTCAATATTCATACATCTACGCTACGTTCATCTACGTCCCAGAACATTTCCATCTTGCGCCCTTTCACACACTTATATACAGGATCATGACTGGATACCTGGCCACCCCACCTGACAGCTACCAGCTTGCTCTCCAGCCAGCACCCCATCACAATATTACTATTCCATTTACCATTTTCTCTGTCGCTTTTAATTGTTATGCTTTGTTACCTCCTTTTTATGCCCGTACGACACCCATTGCACTCTGAACCATCACTGGATGAGGGATCACCCGCTCTGAGTTCCTCCTTGAGATTTCTTCCTTGTTAATTAAGGGAGTCGTGTCTTGCCCTTAGGGGGGCGGGGCTAGGGGTGTGTCATAATCACATGGCCCATAATAATCTGGCCTGTAAAGCCCTTTGGGACTGTATTGTGATTAAGGGCTATACAAATACAATTGACTTGACTAGTGAGCAGTGAAGGTGTGAGCGTGAGGTAGACACTGACTCATCGTGGACGATCGTGGGTCCGTCTCTACTGGCCGCCTCCTCCTTGATGACGTTGATAATCTCGAAGGTGCTGCTGACGGGTGCGTCCGGGTGGGGCCACTTTGGGCAGCGGAAGTGACGCACCTCCAACACATAGTCGTCCTGCGGGTAAAGCACACACACAAACACACACACACACACACACACACACACACACACACACACACCACACACACACACACACACACACACACACACACACACACACAATGCATTGTGTAAGCAGTTAGCGCTGTTTGCAGGGGAAACACAGTTTCTCTAGCACTGAAACTGCTTCAGGGTATTTATTCATGTTCAAGGCTACCTCAACACTTTGTGCCGAGTTTCCACAAAATGATTTCCAAGTCACCGTCAAGTTTTTGGAAGTCGCAGACAAAAGCGCCCCCAAAATGGGAGGCATATCGTAGCGTCCCGTGAGCTGTGGTCGTGTCGTGTGAACTGTTAAAATATATCTAGATATATTAATATCTGGCCTGTCGGAGGCCAAACTCATGTAGTGTAAAAGGTGTTGGCAGTAACTGTAGCGATCACAGCCAATGAGAGTGCAGGACATGGGCGACAGGAAAACAAGGGTATAAATAGCTTATTACAGCGTGAAACCAACCACGACTTCAAGACACCCGATCTACAAGCCAGACATGTAGTGTGTCGAGGGAGTGCAGTACAGCGGGAATGTTCCAGTGAAGCAGACACAGCCACACAGAGAGCTAGCAACATGCACACGGGCCAGGAGGGGGAGACGCTGCCCTGTCCAGACCTGTGTGGCCTCCAGGATGAAGTCATGGATGCCGATCTGCTCCTCGTTGGACAGACACAGGCGGTCGCTGCTGATCAGGGTCACGGTGAACGCCTCACAGTTCATGGGCTCCTCCCGGCTGGGCCAGTACACAAACTCATCCTCCGCCTGCAGCAGGGTACAACAAGACACTTCAATCACTGTTAACAGGTGTGGTTTTAGTGTGTGTGTCTGTATGTGTGTGTGCATGCATGTGTGTGTGTGTGTGTGCATATTGTGTGTGTGTGTTTAGTGTATATGTGCATATTGTGTGTGTGTGTGTGTGTGTGTCTGTGTGTGTCTGTGTGTGTTTAGTGTATGTGTGCATATTTTTGTTTATGTGTGTGTGTGTGTGTGTGTGTGTGTGTGTGTGTGTGTGTGTATGTGTGTGTGTGTGTGTGTGTGTGTGTGTGTGTGTGTTTAGTGTATATGTGCATATTGTGTGTGTGTGTGTGTCTGTGTGTGTCTGTGTGTGTTTAGTGTATGTGTGCATAACATTTGTGTGTGTGTGTGTGTGTGTGTGTGTGTGTGTGTGTGTGTGTGTGTGTGTGTGTGTGTGAGAGTTCCCCACCAGTCCATTATGTGCTGGTAGCATGACGATGATTTGTGCGTTGTGGTCCCAGATCATCCTCCAGAAGTCTTTGGTGGTGTGTGGCAACGGGTGCTGAGTGATGATGAACTCATTGCTCCGGTAGTATCCCTGTCCATCAACATCAGACGTAGAAATACTATCATACACTTATATCATCGTGATATTAGTAGCTGCAAATTTGACCCAAATATATTTGTTTTTGCTAGTTTATTTGCTGATAGTATTTTTTGTTTCTATGCGTCATCTATTAAATCATCTGTGTCTTTTTTAAACAACTCAGAACTCATCAGCAATGACTTTTAAATGTTCCATAGCAGCGGTCGCTACGCTACGTCAGAAGTAATGGAGCAGAAAGCACACGCGGACGAGCCAAGGTCGACGCTAAGTGGAGGCGCGGCTGCTCTGCTGCTGTTGTTGTCCAGCGAGCCTGGGGTTGACCTGAGGTGACCCCTGAGGCGGTGGGAATGACGGGTGGATGATTGACAGACGCGGGGCTGAGGTGTGCTCACCATGATGTAAGAGGCATTGATGTAATCGCTGCCTTTTATACCGGGCAAAGGTGCCAGCCCCACCCTGGCTCTCTCCGCTGGCCAGCCGAGAGAGAGAGAGAGAGAGAGAGAGAGAGAGAGAGAGAGAGAGAGACACAGAGAGACAGAGAGAGAGAGAGAGAGAGAGAGAGAGATTTATTGATCAAATGGGTTCTTCACAGAGAGTCTGTTAGTACTCGGTTCCCGGGGCCATTTCAAAGAACAGAGTAGCCACTGACAGTGTGTGTTAGGTAACAACCACAGATGAAGGGCTGGGTAACATTTGAACTGTCAATAAAAAATAAGTGTCTAAAATTCATTATTTTTTCAGTAACTGGATAGACGTTCCAATTATAAATCACCCCTGTGTTTGTAATTGGTAGACGGTAGACCATATCTGCCAAAGTGTTTATTCAGGGAGAATGACTCCTGGTACTATCACTTTATAAGAAGCATATTTAGATCGTAATTCATGTCCAACAACTTCTCTACTTACAATCAATAAGCAGTAGAATATCATCATGCAGAGTAAGGCATTAATAACTGCTTCATAATGACTAATACAAAGCCAATAAGCTACTAATTTGCATGCGACATGGGTTCCTTTAATATAAAGTATTGCAGATATTTTGATCCATCATTTATTATTGTAGTTTTTATGGGAATGAAAGGAGCCTTGGGCCAACTCCATAATTCAAGTGGTTCAGTAACACTCACACGGCACCACTGATGAGCTCCTGTTCTTCTCCTTGTTGCAGTCCTTCTGAGCATTGACACAGTCCACGAACCTGGCGTTGCACTGTGTCAACAACTGTGGAAACAACACACACACACACAGAGCAGCATGAGGTCCCATCCAAACACTGGACCCACTCCAGCACAATGGCAACAATGTTTGGAGCCTACACAACACTTTGCATGCCCCCAATTTAGGTGGAATTCGATATCAAAAATAGAGAGAATGATAGAGAGAGAGGAGAGAGAGGAGAGAGAGACAGAGAGACAGAGATAATGATCATGACAGAGAGGAGAGAGAGACGGAGAGAGACAGAGAGAGGAGAGTCATGGGCCGAGATGAGAGAAAGAGAGAGATAGATGGAGAGACAGAGAGAGAAATATAGAGACAAAAGAGAGGGAGAGCGAGACACAGAGAGAGACAAAAAGAGGAGAGTGATGGGGCGAGGGAGAGAGAGAGAGAGAGAGAGAGAGAGAGAGAGAGAGAGAGAGGGAGGGGCAGATAGCTCCTTTATATTCATGTCGTTACACTGCAAATCCCACTGTGGATCTTGGTTGCTTTCCAAGATAGATTGAACACGGCAGCTTGAAGGGTTCCCACAGTGTTAAATGGAAAGAGAGAGAGGGAGAGAGAGAGAGATAGAGGGAGAGAGAGAGAGAGACTGAGGATCAGACAGAGAGAGAGAAACAGACTAAAGCAGCACCAATGCACCTTCATCCGTGATGAAACCAATTCCTTCAGACTTGACCTAACTAGTCATCTGATAATGAATGGTGACCTTGGGCCTATTGTCATTTCCTCCTCCCCGGACAGCTAAAGCAGAGTAAAGCAGAAGTGTAGATCTGCTGTGGCCACGGCCTCCTTGTTGCTGTTCGCCGTAGCAGCATGGTCAGAGGCAGGAGTTGCATATTGGCCGTATGAGTTGTACTGAGCCCTCTAGAAGTCACTCTTAAGTATACGACAAGAAATGTTATTCGCTGCGAACCTTTTCATCGCCAGGTGTCTGTCTCTGGGTTAACACACCCCGGTATGTGAGTCTATCTGCACAGCTACACAGGCTGTACGTTGGGACCAGAATAAAGCGAGCACCTGTTGTGTAAGTGTGGATGCTACCGGGTCAGAGGGAATAAAGCCAGAACACAGCATCCAGAAGATCTATTTTCCACATGAAATACGTTTCATGTTTCAGAATGATTACCATCTAGTGCATTATCAGTTGGTAGCCTTATAGTAATAGAGATACACGTCATGAAGAAGAGCAGAGATAGAGAGGTTTAGTAGAAGAGGTTTAGGATCAGGTGGAGTATTTTGGGATGTATTTTTATCAACATGAAAGCAGGCCGACAAAACTGAGACTGTGTTTAAGGAAGTAAGTGCATTTTGACTGCCCTTCACCCATAATTGAGAGCTACACAAGATATGGGGCACGTGTCACATGACATGTCCATCCCCAAGCAGGTGCAGGGCTGTCAGCCTTTTTACTTTCTGTGTGTCTCACGTCAGTCTCGGGGAACGCCTGCTGCTAGAGGAAATGATTCCAAAGTCACAACCAGACATGTGCTCTTTGAAGCTCCTCCCACAGCAGCAAATAGCCTTGTGTGCTATTCTCCATCTGCGGTTGAAGCGAGCAAGAAAGCGCAGCATATCTATCCAACACAATCTATAATCAATCAATACATCAATCCTAGTTTGATCGAGACGTTGAGTTGGTCTTTATATGACTTTTCATTTTCTCTGTCATTTGCATTTGGAAAATGAATTTAAGATGAAAGTGAAGCATTGACTCCTGAGTCTATGCGGAGAAGGGGCTGATGCTAATGGGTCTCCTCACCTTGAACTGTTGGTGGAGGCGTGAGCGCCCCCTGTGGGTGGGGGTCAGGATGCTGCTGACGTAGCTGTGTAGCAGACCTCCGCTCACCTCCGTCTCCTTCCCCTGGATGGCCTCGGCCAGCGCGTCGTGGATGAAGATATACTGCTCCTGGAGGAACACACGGAGCAGCCAGGTGGGGGAGGGGACAAAGGCATGTACATGTGCACATACACACACACACACACACACACACACATGCACTTTCATGCGCACACACCACACACACACACACACACGCAAACACAAATGTGCACACACACTCACACACACGTGCACACACCCACCACACACACCCACACACACACACACACACACACACACACACACACACACACACACACACACACACACACACACACACACACACACACACACACACACACACACTATCCATGTGTACACGCTAACAGCGTGTACACATCCCAGCCAGTGTTCAGGTGTGGTGGTGATGCAGAGCTGAGGGCAGAGCAGACTAATGGCAGCCCTCAGCAGGAAGCTCTGCATCACCACCGGCTCTCCGCTGTGACGAACAGACGTGAGCGGAGCGTTGCGGCTGAGGAGCACAGATAAGGCGCGAGGACCGAACCATCTGGACTGAATTGGATTCCCGGGGAACCCAATTCTATTTCCACATGGCGCGCTCCGGGGAGATAAACACGCACGCTGGTCCGGAATATTTACCCGCCCCCCCCCAAAAAAAAGCTTTGTAACAAAATAAAACGTCAGCCGTTTGGGAAAAAAATGTGTGTGGCGTGTTCCGGCTAAAGTGATTTACAAGGAGGAAGTGAGACCCCCGCGGTAGAAGTCATTATTTGTTATCCTAATGAGCTGCTTAGAAAACAGCCACGTCTGTGTGAGCACAAAGATGCAATTTAGACCTTTGAAAAATTTAGCAATGAATCACCGAGCGTTGATGATCATAATAATGTGGTGGAGGTGGAATGCACTAATTACATTTCTCATGCACCCCACATACACACGCACACACACACACACATGCACACACATACACACACACACACACACACACACAAACTGGCACATACACGTACATGCACACACCCTCTCCCTACCCCCACGGCCAATGTGTGTGTGTGTGTGTGTGATGTGTGTGATTTTTGTGTGTGTACGCAAATGCACACCCCACACACACACAAACACCCACACACACACAAACAAGCACACACACACACACACACACACACACACAAACATACTTTTGCACACACACACACACACACATGTACATACATGCGCACACACACACACAACACCACACACATCACCATACAAACACAACACACAACACACACACACACACACACACACACCACAGCAACACACACACACATCACACACACAAACACACACACACACACACCACGCACAGTGCAAACAACACATACACACACGACACACACACAACACACACACATACACAGCAATGTGCAAAGACACACACACATAAACCACACACGCCCCAGGTAGGGGGTACGGTACCGTCTGTCTGCACCAGGTAGTTGCGCTGCGTGCGGATGTGCTTGAGGAAGGCCAGCGCGTTGACGCAGCTCTTGGTCTCTGATCTGCCGCAGCATGCTGTCGATGACGATGTAGGTGCCCGGTGCGGCCCACCCCCCGCGCTAACAAACGCAGACACGCACAACACACACACACACGGTACACTCGTTCGGTGTGCGACAGGGAATCCATGGAGGTCTTTTCACTGTTCTAGCTGTTTAGTGTGCTAATTTAAACAATTGGGTTAAGCTTCTAGGATTTCAAGTGTCTTCTTTAAACTAGCTATTTACTTCTTTAAAAAATACATCTGAACTAGAAAGTTTCACGCCCCCCCACTAGCAATCCAGTCATGAGCAACCTCTAGGAACGCTCATGAGAAAACACACACACAGTACTACCAACACTTGGCAAAAATGGAGAGGTTAATGGTAAAAGGGTATTTTGGTTTAAAAACAAAAAAGAAGGTAAAATGGTATTTTGTGCTGCACTATTTGCAGCTAGCGAACCTCAGCAGCCAACAACATCCTTCCACACGGTGTCACTCACATGCTCATGAATAAAACATTGTGCTCATCAAAACACAGCTTTTAATCCCAAACCCACTGATCTTAATACCCCTGGTGGTGAGGAGTCACCTACTACGGAGCAACTGAGCTCAGATGGATCAACGTCCACAATATCACAGCACCTTCTCCTCTGACCGCTAGGGCAGGAACAGCAGCCATGCGCTTTACCATCAGTAAGCCCACTCTGCAGGGTTCTAGCATGTAGTTGTTTTTTAAAGGAGAACATGGGTCCCATCAAGCTCTTAACTAGAAGGTGACCGGGAAACCATATACTGTACATAACCATCTAGTAATATTACCTTTCATCATCATGTGCAATATTCCTCATGTGCAATACTACTTCTCAATACCATTGCCAACTTGTTTTGATTACTGAATATCTTACCTATATTTTTCCATAGGCTTCTTCACTGTATATTTGTAAATGTATTATTTTATTTTATTTCATTATTCTATTGTTTATTACTCTATTGTTTATTATTCTATTGCTATGCTTATGTTGTTGGTATTTTGAGCAAACTCTGGCACAATTTCCTTCGGGATTAATAAAGTTATCTTATCTTATCTTATAAGAGGTTTTGCCTTAGAATTGCACTACCTACCTAAGTTGATTATCCTGCTTATACCATGGTCTGTTAGCCAACAATATAAAACAAAAGCACTTGCAAATGTATGGTGAAAGTTTTGCAAAAAGCTTGTGAAGCAAGACATGACTGGAATAACTAGTCCCTTTTCAAACCACGCCGGTTAGTCACAGTGTAAATCTTTCCTCTGCTACGTCGCATTTTTTGTTGTACTCTCCAAATCGACTGAATGAAATGTTAAAGTCAGCAAGTTGTTGCTGTTACAAGTTGGCTAGCGGATACATTGAGAAGTGATTAAACACGAGACAAACTATGTGTTCAGAACACGCCGTTAACGCATACCTGCCGGCTGAGTATTCACCAGACCACGGTATACACATGGAGGTGTCACGGGTGTTTCTCATAACACTAACGATGGCTCTGCTACTTGTACGTACCAGGACACATGGTCCACTAGCTCAGTCTACCAGCCGCCCTGCTGCGCTGGTTTAAAGGGTCCTCGTCACTATGCCACAATTACAGTTGTGCCATAGTGTTGGGAGGGCGTTATCTAATGCAGTGGTTCTCAAACTAATTTACTAATGTACCCCCACTAAGAAATTGGTCACAATGCCAATTTGGTGCTTTTATCCAGGATGTATCCATGATATCTTTTCAGCCAAGGACCCCTATAAAGTAAACGTGATCTTATTGGAAAGATTTGCCGAACTCTTGAATACTTGTACTACTTGAACACTTCAATTACTTCTTCAAAGCCCCCCTAGGGGCACACGGACCCCCGTTCGAGGCTGGCGAGGGCCTCACCTGCAGTGCACCACCATGGGGCCCATCTCGGCTGTCTGGGCGGCCGAGGACCGCGCACGAACGTGAGCACGGGCAGGGTGTACTCCGGGACGCCCATGTCCGGCCACTGGGTGTAGTGGTACTGTACCACGGTGCGCTCGCACTGGGCCCGGCACTTTGGGTTGCCCTTCACACCCTGCAAGGACGCAATGGAGAGAGAGAGAGAGAGAGAGAGAAGAGAGAGAGAGAGAGAGAGAGAGAGAGAGAGAGAGAGAGAGAGAGAGAGAGAGAGAGAGAGAGAGAGAAGAGAGAGAGAGAAGAGGGAAAAAGAGAGAGAAGAGAGTGAGAGAGAGAGAAGAGGGAGAGAGAGAGAGAATAAGAGGGAGAGTAAGTGAGTGAGAGAGAGGGAGAGAGAGGAAGAGTGAGAGTGAGAGAGTAAAGAAGAGAGAGAGTGAGATTGAAAGAGAGAGAGAGAGACAGAGAAGAGGGAGTGAGAGAGACAGATAGTGAGAGTGAGAGCGAGAGAGAGAGAGGTAGAGAGAGACAGAGAGGGAGAGAGCGAGAGGGAGAGAGAGAGAGCGAGAGGGGGGGAGAGCGAGAGGAGAGAGGGAGAGTGAGAGAGAGAGAGAGAGAGAGAGAGAGAGAGAGAGAGAGAGAGAGAGAGAGTCACATAGACAATACGTGCCACTCTGAGGGACAGTGAGCAACCATACCCATCATATATGTACTATAATATAAATAGATATATGTGTATATCTATATGCAGACCTTCTTGGTGTGTGTGTTGCGCAGGCTGAAGGTACGGACGGTGTAGCAGGCGTGGACCCGGGTACTGCGCAGCGTCACTACCATGCTGCCGTACTCCTCACTGCTCTCCACCGGCCAGTACTGGTCACACTTCCTCTGCAGCACACACACACACGCACACACACGCACGCACACACACACACACACGCACGCACACACACACACACGCACACACACACACACACACACACACGCACGCACACACACACACACGCACGCAAGAACAGAGCCATTAGATGTTTACACATCAGTGGATTTCTATGAGTGCATGAATGAATGGCAGTGTGTGACTGAACGTCTCTCGAGCCAATCAGAATTCCCCTGGAGCCTATCAGCACTCTGCATGCAAATTTGAAGAGGCACCATCATCTCTTAAGTCCACTGTGTGGGAATACTTTGGATTCATCGTGCAGTGTGATGACGAGGGCAAGAAGACCGCCAACGAACAAACTAAGGTCTGCTAACACTGTGTCACCACTGTGGGCTACATGAATGAAAGCACATCTAACGTGATGTTGACGTCTCCATCACCCGGCCGTATCTCCTGCAATTGGAGGAAGGAGCTCGTTTGTGCAACCAACTCTCACGGCTTCCCTCCACTTAGTCACTTGCGCAGGTTAAAAGAATGTTCTTGACGCATATCCAGTTAATGAGTGAATGTCCATAAAACGCATATCTTTGGGTGATGTTCACGTTTAATGCAAACGGGTGACGACAGAATTACAGAAATGGATTACCGTGAAGTGATCCAGTTACCAGAGTTATTATTCCATTGTATTTGCCATGATTTTGTTTGTTTTTGTTTTTATGTTTCTGGTAAGAACCATGAACACCTAAATAAACATAAATAAACATGCTAAAGACTCCTAAAGGTCATGTGTTCTTCTTCTTATTTTTTCTTTTATATAACAGTACCGTTACCATGGCCCAAAAACCGTGATACATACCCAACCGTGGGCCAACTGTATCCCATTGTATCCCTTGTATGTGTGCATGTGTGTGTATGTGTGTGTATCAGTGTGAGTGTGTGTCTGTGTGTGTGTGTGCGCGTGTGTGTGTGTGTGTGTGTGTGTGTGTGTGTGTGTGTGTACATACTCTGCCTTTCTCCACAAGGTTAGTGATCATGACGATGATGCATGTATTCTGCTCCCACACCATCCGCCAGAAGTCCTCGAAGGTGGACTTCAGAGGACCCTGGGCCGCAATGTAAGCTTTGGGCTTATTGTACCCCTAGCAGCGGCGAGGGAGAGAGAGAGAGAGAGAGAGAGAGAGAGAGAGAGAGAGAGGAGAGAGAGAAGAGATAAATAGACAGACCAAAAATCTAGTTATGACCAACTCTATTATACATAAACACAAACAAACACACACGCACACACACACACACTCGCAACACACACAAGCAGAGGCACACACACACACACACAAGCAAATGCACACCCAAGCAAATGCACACACACACACACACACACACACACACAGAAGGGAATGCCACACACACACCCACACACACCACACCCACACACCCCAACAGACACACACACGCAAACACACACAAGCAAATGCACACACATACACACACACAGAAGGGAACGCGCGCACACACACACACACACACACACCCCCCCACACACACCACAACACACACACACCCTGACACACACACACTCCCCACACACAGGGGGGTAGTCCATGAGCAGATGGTGACTCACATCCACATAGTTAGCGTTGATGTAGTCACTGTGTTTGGAGTCCTTCCCCGCCAGTGGCCGGAGCCTCACCCTGCTGTGGTCATCTGGAGGGTCAAAAGGTCAAAGCGTTTGCATTACTCGTGAGACTCAACATATTTTATTGTACAACAACTATGACTACATGCTCAGTGGTTTGTGCTAGCCTAGCAGCTAACGTCCAGCCAATCCAACTGTTCCCAAAAGTCAATTTACTGAGGCTTGTGTGCCGGGGTAACACATTTAAAGGGGCCCTGTTTTACCACCAGGTGTGAGTGTGATTAGCCGTTTACGAGCTAATCTCACAGTGACATCACAAGTGGGAGAGTCCACCCAGATGTATGCAGACTAGATCAGTTTCCCAGCCTACCCAGTGGACCGTACCAACTGGTACACTGATCTAGTCAGCATACATCTGGATGGACACTCCCACTTGTGATGTCACTTTGTCACAAAGACAATTTTTGTCACGTGACAATTTAGAAATGCTTGTAATGGCCAATCAAGGCTCACCTGGTGGCAGGGGTGTACTGGGAAAGAAATTTGGCCCTGGACATACAGTATGCCCTTGGACGGGCCCAGGGGGTGGGGGAGGGAAGTGGGAGTTACTCAAATAAAAAAATAACATGGCCTATATATGAACATAGATAGTTATTTTAACATATTTTAAAACAAGCCAAATAAAATAAGGAAATGTTTAGCCGGTGGAACCGTCAAACAATGCTGTAACTGTGTACGTCTTTCCCGTCCTCTCTGTGTTCTTGTCATTCCTGATGCTCTGTGTGTGCTGTGTGTGTTCCGGGACTCACTGGCCATGTGAACAGCGTTGCTGGTCACCTGAGGAGGCTGGTGCCCAAAACAGTGTGTCCATCTTTTTACATGTGAAAGCCTGTGCCTGTAATGTCTGCTTCCTTCGGCCCGCCTTTACTTCTCAACATGTTCTTGTCTGTGGCTTTCCTTGCCCATGCTGTGCACTACTTGTGTATTATAGAACGTTAACGTGCATTAACTAACTTGGTTGTGATTGGCCAGTGAGCCCATACATTAACTAACTTGCTTGTGATTGGCCAGTGAGCCCGTACATTAACATTGTGATTGGCCAGTGAGCCCGTGCACGTGCAGCGCATCACAAAGACAGGAACACAGAGAGGGCCGGTAAAGACCGCACACAGGGCCGCTTAAAAGCATTTTTTCATCAAGCGGCCCACTGATGTGGCCTACGAGGATTTGTCCGGTCCGCCCGCTGGCCAGCACACCACTGCCTGTGTATAACAGGGCCCTTTTAATTCTAACGTTTCAAAACAGATCACATTACTGTAGTCTGCAGACTGAATGTAGTCTGTAGTCTGCAGTCTGAATGTTAACATTTATTAAGATTGGGTTCGGCTATTTAGGAAAAACAGAGAGATTTCTGCTGATGCTCATCTAGCGGTGGGAGCATCATTAAGGGATGTTAAGGGAAAACCAATCGTTTCCGTTTGAGTTGAGTTGAGCCACAGTGGCTATGAGCAGAGTAGCAGCAGGTCTGAGTGTCCCCGGGGCTGGAGGCTACCGGGGGGCGGTGAGAGATCTGGTATGAGGGAGGAACTCACATGCAACAATGTTGATGTATCTGTTCTTGTGCTTGCTGTCCGGGTGGTTGGAGCGCTCCGCTGTGATCTTCATGTCTGAGGCGCAGCGCTGCACCTCCTGAGAGGAGACAGGTTCATGTTGAGTCAGATCTCTACCAGCTACTACTGGAGTCTGTGCTCACATTACACACTACAGGTCAACAGGTTTCATGCTTCAGAACATCGCAATGTGACGCTTGTCTACTGTCTGATATTGAGATAATAAACCAGCTATTCTGCGTGTGTGTGTGCCTACATTTAAATGGGAGCAAAACCAAATGAATCAAGGTAACAAAATAAATAAAACAAATACAAGAAATGAATGGTGTGGTGGTGAAATCACGCTTGCAGTTTTGGTGGTGGAACTTTAAATATTTAATATACTGTAGAGTAGGCAAGCTTCTGCAGGCCACTGTTGGAAACTGATAACACACAGACAGATTCACACACATGTGCACATGCACGCACACAGATGCACACAGAATGCACACAGATGCACACACATCACACACACAACCACACACACAACACACACACACAGACAGACAGGACAAGACACACACACACCATAATGTCATTGTCAGCATAGCTGCTTTATTATCTCAAAGATTAATTTAGTATTTATTTGTGGCTACCGTGCTTCGGCCCGGTTCATTATCATTTATGACTAACCAAGAAATGTGTTCTGCCTTGTGGATTTAATGAAATACTGATTGTTGAAAGAGCTAAAGTGGCTTGTCTCTCAGACCCAACAGTCCCAGACTGGGTTCTCTCTGCCTGAACCCTGAGAGAATGTCTCGCTGGTGTCCTGCACCCTGAGAGGACGTCTCAAACTGGTGTCCTGGCACCCCTGAGAGGAATTCCTCACTGGTGGTCCCTGCACCTGAGAGGAACGTCTCACTGGTGTCCCTGCACCCTGAGAGGAATGTCTCACTGGTGTTCCTGCACCTTAAGAGGAAACGTCTCGCTGGTGTCCTGCACCCTGAGAAGGAACACGTCCCTCGTTGGTTGGTCCTGCAACACTGGAGTAGGAACGTCTCGCTGGTGTCCTCACCCTAGGAAGAGGAACGTCTCACGCCTGGGTTGTCCCTGCACCCCTGAGAGGAACGTCTCACTGGTGTCCTGCACCTGAGAAGGAACGTCTCGCTGGTGTTCCTGCACCTGAGAGGAACGTCTCACTGGTGTCCTGCACGCTGAGAGGAACGTCTCACTGGTGTCCTGCACCTGAGAGGAACTTCTCGCTGGTGTCCTGCACCTGAGAGGAACGTCTCGCTAGTGTCTTGCACCTGAGAGGAATGTCTCGTCCTTCACCTCGCAGCACCTGCTCCTATGCTGCAGCATCTCTGGTGTTTTTTCAACGTTACTCCACATCCCTCGACTCTCTGGCTCCCTGCCCCCCTCCCCCTCTCTATCCCTCCATCGCTCACATTCTCTCTCCCCATCTCTTTGCTCCCCCCA
>PIJE02000090.1:399039-409039 GCA_002895965.2 Coryphaenoides rupestris
AGGTGGTGGGGGTGGTGGTGGTGGAGGAGGAGGTAGTGGGGTGGTGGTGGGGGGCGGTTGAGGTGGTGGGGGTGGAGATAGTGGGGGTGGTGGTGGTGAAGGTGGATGTGTTGGTGGTGGTGGTGGTGATGGTGGTGGTGGTGTTGTGTTGTTACCTCCAGTAGACCAGCACCGCCAGCAGCAGGAAGAGGCAGAGGAGGGTCAGGGTGGAGACCACGGCCAGGGGAGCCAGCCACTCCATGCGGCCCAGGCTGCCGCTGCTGGGCCCCGCCTGGCTAGTGTCAAGGCTGGGCCGGTCTGCAGGACAAGCATGGAGGAGAGAGAGAGAGAGAGAGAGAGAGAGAGAGAGAGAGAGAGAGAGAGAGAGGTGTTCAGATTACTGCAGTCAGTATTCCGTACTTTCAATGTCGGTAAAGCACAATTTGAAATTGAAAATGAAGACAGAAAGCTTTTCTTCTTTGGCTGAAGCAGCACACTTCTATTTGCTGTATTATAAATATTCTTTTATGTATTTATATATAAAATATATATATATATATTTACCACTTCCAATTGCACCCCTGCACTATATTCAAAATTGCTGTTATTGGTAGTAGTATTACTACTGCTAGTATTTTGTATTCTACTACTTTTTTCTCTCTCATTTCTTTTTCTTATTTTTTTGTATTTTATATTTACATTTGTTATATCTTAGTAGGCCAAAACATTTTTTCCATTGTTTCATTTTAAAACTGCTTTATAATGTAAATGATTATCTTCCATGCTAACAAAGCTCTTTTCGAATGTGAAGAAGCAACCGTGGGAATATATAATATATAATGGTAAATATGGAATAGATAAGAGCTTAGAAAGAGTATGTCAAGTAACATTTGCACACATTTTATAAACTCAGATCTTAAATGGCACACATGTTACAAATGTGTTGTACGTGTAACTATATTTCATATATATCAGCCCTCCCACACCAGAATACAACAAGCATGTGGTTGTGTCAATGCAACACGTCGCAACGCTAGGAAGCTAACGTGGTAATGACACAAATAAACACAACAACAACAACAACAACATCCACCCAGCTGTGTGCAGGAGGGAATCCACCACAGCATGCAGGGCTCCTATCCTCTGCTCCCCACCGGGCAACGCAGGAGATCACACCTCCTCAGGCTCACCGTCTGCTCATCACAAACGGAGGATCATTTGGCCACGCTGAGACAACAATGTTCAGATACCACAGATAGTGTGTTCCCAACAAAAACACATTGGACTCATATTGTCCAATTTCATGCATCAACACGCCTCACACACGCTCACCGCCACTCGTACCTATACTGGGCGTATCTGTTACCTCTGTAGGGTTACCGAGGGCAACGCTGTCCCATGGTGACCCCAGTTTGCCTGCGGTAAACAAAGTTCACAGCAGGCAATGCATGATCACGCATGTATGTGCTTCGTTAGCACGCACACACGCACATATAATCCAACACACACACACACACGCAGCAATGTGTGCAGATATAGTGCAGTGAACTACACATTGGCCCCTTAGTTCACACACACACTCTAGTGCACACACACACACTCTAGCGCACACACACACACTCTAGTGCCCACACACACACTCTAGTGCACACACACACTCTCTAGCGTACACACACACTCCAGTGCAGCAGACACGCCCGCGCACCCAGATAGCCACGGAGGCTCCCTCGTTATAAATGGAGCGTCAATTTGTGGCCCTGCAGTCGCTCTCGCCCGAGAGCCAGCGTCCTCTCAGCGATGTGAATGAAACTAGGTCAGACCGAGAGGAGAGGAGAGGAGAGGAGAGGAGGAGAGGAGGAGAGGAGGAGGAGGAGGAGAAGAGGAGAGGAGGAGGAGGAGATGGAGGGGAGAGTAAACAACAAGAGACATGGGATGGAGAGATGCATCACAAAAGAGGAGGAAGAGGAGGCGGAAAAAAAAGATTTGAGAGAACTGGACTAAAGACACATTTTTTGTATTTTTTGATATATATATTTTATATTATATATATATATATACTATTTTATATATATATTTTTATTTTTTTTTATTTGTAATTTTTTAATTTAAAATGTATTATTATTATTATTATTTTTACTGACCTGTATACATTTAGTTCTTTATCAGTATACTTTTTATTTACCACTCGCTTTGGCAATGTAAATGTACGTTTCCCATGCCAATAAAGCTCTTTCAATTAAAAATGTAATTGAGAGTGAGAGAGAGAGATAGAGAGAGAGAGAGAGAGTCAATAGGAGTGAGTGAGACAGGTTTACGCTTGAGGAAGAAAAAGACAAATAAAAAACGAGTAAAAAAACAAATAAAGATAAGAAGATAAGATGAAGTGAGAGGGGTTTGTGAGAGGAAGAAGATGGATGATGATGATTGATGGCTGACAATAACGAAGATGCATGGGATTGATGTGATGTGATGATGATGATTGATGACATTCCCCGAATCCCCGGATGTCGGAATAAGTGGCGCGTGGCGAGCATTAAGCAGCAGGTAGTGTGAGAGTGTGAGAGCGCGTTCGTCATAAAGATGTGCTAACGACCGTCAACACAGACCGCCCGCCTCCACATAGCGCGTTACACAAGCAGCCTAACGGTGAATCAAGTGGCTAACGGTACTCGTGGACCTCTGGAAGCACTTGAGAAAACCTTGACGAAGACAGAATGTTAAATAGTCCACGCTGAAAACATTTTAACGTGTGTTTATGCGTGTGTGGGTGTGTGAGCGAGACACGGAGAACTGCCTGCTGGGAAGTCTTTGTTTTGCCTATGGAGTCACATGGTCAAAGGCAACACTTGCTCTGTATATAATACAGTGCTCTGGAAGCAGCTTAATGCCACAGCTTTCCTCCTGTCAGTCCACATATGAGAGCTCAAGGTGCTTTTCCACTGCATAGTACCAACTTAACTCACCTCTCCTTACCTGGTCTCGCCTCTACTCTCCTTGAGTACGTTTACATGCACACAATAATCCGATAACTGGGAATAATCAGGTAATGGTAATAATCTGATTTGACGCGTTTACATGCACTTCAGTAATCAGATAACTGAAAACCCAGGTTTACATGATTCAGTCGATTAGTTGGATTTCTTTCATGACGTTGAGCTTGGGACCGGCAAAACTGACCCAAAAGAGACACTCTGGTGGAGTTACTTAGTTTTTTTTGTTATTTATTTATTTTAATTTATAAAATTTTTTATTTTACATTTACATCCCGCCCTGATCAGCCAGCGGCGGCTTCGCGCGATTCATTTACAGTCTGGACGCGGAGGGGTGAACGTCTCGTGCTCTGACTGCAGCTGGGAGGGACTGCTGCGCGAGGACACGACTGTGAGTGCTTTAGGACGGAGGAGGGCAGCACCCGCCCGCTGCTCGTTGATTAAGAACGATACAAGCTTTCACGTCAGAGTCGCCAAAAGTCTCCAATAACACCAGAAAAAGTCGCTAGATTTGTCGCTTTTTTGAAAAAGAGTCGCTAGAGGGTCTGAATACTCGCTAAATATAGACACTAAGTTGGCGTGACTGCATCCGCACGACATCCGTTTACACATGCACATGTAAAAGAACGAAAAGAAACCTGATTAACGTATACATGCGCCGAAGAAAACGGATTATTGGTCAAAAACCAAGCTGTGTTTATCGGATTTCTCATAAACCGATAAAGGCCTTTATCCGATAAAGGTTATCGGAGTATGCTGTATACATGACCACATGAATAATCTGGTAACTCAAGAAATCCGATAATGATCGCTTTATTATGTGCATGTAAACGTCCTCCTTGCCTCGCCTCTACTTTCCTTGCCTCTACTCTCCTTGCCTCGCCTCTACTCTCCTTGCCTCTACTCTCCTTGCCTCGCCTCTACTCTCCTTGCCTCTACTCTCCTTGCCTCGCCTCTACTCTCCTTGCATCTACTCTCCTTGCCTCACGTCTACTCTCCTTGCATCTACTCTCCTTGCCTCGTCTCTACTCACCTCTACTCTCCTTGCCTCGTCTCGCCTCTACTCTCCTAGCCTCGCCTCTACTCTCCTCGCCTCTACTCTCCTTGCCTTGCGATACTCTCCTTGCCTCGCCTCTACTCTCCTTGCCTCGTCTCGCCTCTACTCTCCTCGCCTCTGCTCTCCTTGCCTTGCGATACTCTCCTAGCCTCGCCTCTACTCTCCTCGCCTCTGCTCTCCTTGCCTTGTGCTACTCTCCTTGCCTCGCCTCTACTCTCCTCGCCTCTGCCCTCCTTGCCCCTACTCTCCTTGCCTCAGCTCTACCTTCCTCGTCTCTACTCTACTCTCCTTGCCTCAGCTCTACCTTCCTCGTCTCTACTCTACTTTCCTTGCCTCCAATCGCCAATACCAGATTTTCCCTATGGAAAACCCAAAAATGCGAGGCGAGGCAAGTTGAGCAGGTAACAGCAGTGGAAAAGGGACATATCATAAGAGAACCTTCTGTTCTGTGGCAGTGACCATGCACTTAACATCTCCTTGGATTGCTTGCACAGCACCTCCCCTGCAGAGGCAGCGTTAACCTAGCAATTATGAGTGCTTGAAACTTGTTCTGTTTTAATCTTACTGTACCGTCAGTGACATATTGTTGTTTCACTTATAATGACTACATTTGAGAATCAAATGTAGTCATTAGAAGTCGCTTTGGACAAAAGCGTTTGCTAAATGTATAAGTAAATATAACTGCAGACTGACAATGCTGACAGCCAATGAGAATCGTGTCTAATCGCTCTAAGTATACAGAACGTATCGGACGGGACGTAAATGATAGAGGCTGATGCTACTTGGTCCCAGCCAGGCCAAGATTCTACTTCCAGCCCAAAGCCACAGGGTTGGATCCCCGACGTCCACAAGATAGCCACACCTCCTGCCTTCTACTTTATGACATGCATGTCACTCGTGGGTGGCGTTGGGTACAAGCGAACAGACGGAGCTGATCAAGCGCCACCGAGCCGTGTGCCGTACTGCACGTAACATCAGTGGCCCCAAGCAGGGGGTGTGTTATCACGCTGTGCTCTCAGAGTAACACGGAGCTAGAAAGATGCTTCCATCAGCATGCAGTACAAAATGCTATCTGCGACTCTCCGTGTCACATTTAAACAACAAACAATGTTTTACGTTTTTCCGTGACGAGATGGGATGCTGTGTCACAAGAGAAGAAGCAGCCGTTTAAGCTAACTACACCCCAACATCACACAGGCCACACCAGCCCCTGTGGAAAGAGCTAATGAGGTTGTGTGTTGGGGGACACACTTTGTTGCAATATGCTAATGTGCTTAATGTCTGCTGTGTTCATGTGCTCCGCACTAACCCGGTCGGGCCGGCACCCAACTCTCGGCTCTCCTGACAAACAGTCTTGGCTCCGGAGCCAAATGGAAGCGACTGCTTGCTATGCATCCCAAATCTCCTCGTCTCCACATCCATCGCCTGGGCCACTCTGCTCCCGGTTCAAATGGTATCCGGTGGCCTCGTTAGCCATTAGACACTCCCTCCCTTGAGTGACATCTCACAGTCAAGGTGCATTAACGCCACATTTGGACCACATTGAATTTAAGGGGTATTAACTACGCAAAAGACTTTTGCAACCCATTCAACCCTTGAATGATGGCGCACATATGATCTTTAGGCTCCCAGTGGGCCCAGTCTCTGGCCTGGCTGTGTGCCAGATCTTGCTCATTCTGCGATGTATAAAATCATACGTGTTGTTAAGTGGAACACAGAGGTGCTTCCGGCTTCCTCACCCGTGTGGATAGAGAACGGCCAATGGCTCCTGTTCCTCCCTGGGCTTGGCATCCGCGTTGCCAATGGGCTGTCATCAGGAAGTGAGAAGTCTGCAGTCTCTGCCCCGGCGTCGCTGTCAGGGGACGTGGCAACGACAGTCACCGGCGCTGCTGCGCTTGTCACCTGCACCCGGTCCTCACCACCAGGGGGCGGCGGTGAGGCACCAGACGAGCCGCCCGTCCAGTCGCCTTCCCGTTCTTTCTCCTTGGCCGTGGAGGCGGGCGTGTCGCCGGGCGGCTCTTTCACCGCTGCTCCTCTGTCGCCGCCGCCGGCCTGCGCCTCTGCGCCGTCCGCTCTGCCTTTCTTCTCCTTCTTCTGCTCCTTCTCCCCCTCTTCCTCCTCCTCTTCCTCCTTCTCCTCGCCCCCCCTCTCCCCCCTCTCCTCTCCGCCTCCTGTCTCTCTGTCCTCCGCTCCGTCACCGTTGTCTTTAGTCTTGGCGCCGGCCGCCACGCCGCTAGCGGCTACATCATGGGCGCCGGGCGCCTCCGCATGTGCCCGCGCCATGCTAGCGCTAGCGGAGGTGGAAGCGGAGGTGTGTCCACGGGCGGTGCCGCCGACCGGCCCCGCGGGGGCCCGGGTGGGGGTCCGGGTGGGCCACACGGAGCTGGGGAAGGAGGAGATGACTCCGCCGCTGAAGCCCAGGCCCGCCAGCAGGGTGCTGGTCACCACCGAGGCCACGGTGGCCTGGCTGCCACTCGATGAGGGGCCGATGCCCGTCGCCATGGAGACGAAGGAGAAGGGCAGACCCGAGGAGGTCCAGTGGAGGGACGCCGCGGAATGGGGGCCATGCTCGGCGGAGCGAGCCGGGGCAGACACGTGGCCTGATGGGAGGACAGGGAGAGTAGGAGAGTAGAGATGAAGAGAAGAGAGAGACAGGGAGAGACAGAGAGCGACAGAGAGAGAGAGACAAGGAGACAGAGAGATACAGGGAGAGAGAGAGAAAGACAGGGAGAGAGAGAGAGAGACAGAGAGAGAGAGACAGGGAAAGACAGAGAGCGTTAGATGGAGAGAGAGAGAGACAGGGAGAGACAGAGAGAGAGATTGCTTGTATTTAAAGAGGCACAATGACACACCCTTTTTGAATTTACATGCAAAAAAACATATAATATTATAATATAATATGTCTCCTAGAGTACTATCTCTTGACCATAAGATGTAACCATTGAAGTGTTAGTTTCGTAGTCCCACAATGAACACCATCTTCATGTTACATGCAATCTGTGCTGAGGTCTCTGCACACCAGCAGACCTTTGACCTTTAACCAGCTTGAGGAGAAAATCTGTAACTGATGGACAACACATGAAACGTCGGGTGAACCAACCAACCAACATGGCTACCTACCATTCCAGTCTTCACTATCCGGGTGCCCTCAAAGATCCGTGTCGTATTGGCTGGAATGAAACAGAAAATGAGCCACAGGAATACGTGATGAGGAATAGCAGTTCAATACGATGCTTCAGGCTCTCAGCCAAACTCTTGGTGGCTTCGCAAAACGCTTTGCTTTGCCTTAGCTTTTTGATTTTTAAAGGTCAAATCCCTGCTGTGTGTGTGTATATGTGTGTGTGTGTGTGTGTGTGTGTACCTCTGAAGAGCATGCTTTGGCTGAAGTCGCTGCGCATGTCGTTGGTGCACACTGACTGGACCCGGAACAGGTAGAGCACGTCAGGAGAAACTGGGGAAATTACTGCCTCCTGACACACACACACCACACACACACACACACACACACACACACAAACACACACAAATACACAGCAAATCAGAATTCATCCTCTCGACAAACCAATCTCAGTCCACAGCCTGATTGAACGTGTAAACATCAGAGTACTTATATCAATGTCAAATATATCAGGATAAACAAATACAGATTCGTAAAGCAAGCACAGACACAAACTAATATCAGTGTTATGCTGACAATTACACAATTACATTCGCAATAACAATATTTTAACATGTTAACAATAAATAATTTTTGGAAATATCAATGAAAACCAAATCTATATTGAAGTATATTATATATTGAACTATAAATATATACAACATTAATGTAGATTTATTTGAGGAGCTCAAAGAGACTCAGATGTGGGTGGTCAGGGTGGGTCTCTACTGGAAACAAGCTAACCGGCGGAACCACAAGCAAGGTGATTTGGCTGACCATTCATCTGGGATCCCGAATAAGATTTGAGTACGTGTCTGTCTACAGTGGCCAGTTCTACACAACACTGTTTGTGAGAACGCTGGCGAGCAGGACAGGATGTTTTAGCTCGTCTTCCCAGCGGCTCCAAGGAAAGTTTAATTTACCAGTGCTGGCTGGGTTTGTGTTTGCGTGTCAGTCGATTTATTGCTGCTCGTCATCGAGTTCCATGGTGTTCAATTATCCAAACCACTGATCTGTGTTTGGACACTTTAAAAAGATAAGGCCTGTGTAAATCCCCAAACATCCCCAATTGATCAAACGAGAGAGCCATCTTCTCCGGCTACCATCTTCCATATCGGCAGCTGAATTTGTGAGAGGGAGGGAGGAGGAGTCTCATGTGCTTCCAAGCAGCAACTCATCCCAGGTCCTCTGAACAAGTTGAAGTGAGTGTCTCTTCTTTAGGAGGATCACAGTAATCAATTCCACACTCTGGGCAAACCCTCAGTCAATACCCTCTTCTGAGAATGTCCGCGCATGGAAGGAGCCATTTTAAATCATGTTTGACAAATGTATCCCACAAAGTCGCGATGAAATGAGGTGCTTTACCCCTGTGCATGATCAGAATATCAGTGTGTGTGTGTGTGTGTGTGTGTGTGTGTGTGGGGGGGGAGGCATGGTGTAGGAAGTGACTGTGCTGTGATCCTGGTTCTGTTGAGGATTGGAGATCAGAACCCTACATCACACGGACAGCATTAACACAGTTACAGAGCAGAGCTCCCACATAAACACGATCATATGTTTTATGATTTGGTGGCGGAGGTTGGAAGCTCTCCTGTGATTCAGCAAAGAATCTGCTTCTTGCTGAAAAGCCGGAGACAGGGTGAGTGTTTCTGTGCCCGCGGCCTCCTGAATTGTCGCGTTTTATTGCAACGCCGCATATCACTGACTCAAACTCAGTCAACAGAGAGGGTGGGGGGGGTGTGTTTGTCCCACGAGACGATGCGTTGGAATATGCACTGGAATAAAAGTGCTGAAGAAAGCGGAAAGATACCGAAAGGAGCAGAGTAGAAAGCAAGAAAGAAAGCTACAGAGAAAGAAAGAGAGGAGAGAGAGAGAAGTGGGGGAAAGTGGAGGGAAACAAGGAAGAGAGCACAGCGAAGAGGGAGTGTGTGTGTGTGTCTGTGTGTGTGCATGAGTGAGGCTGTATGTGTGTGTGTGTGTGCGTGTGCGTGCTTGTATGTGCACGTGTGTAGTGCGTGATCATGTATGCATGTGTGAGGGAGCTTCGTCCACTTTGTTTTATTCCCTCTCAGATGCCCCGCCCCCAAGGTCATGTTAACGGTCTGGCCACCTCTGCAACCCCTCAAGCAGAGCCATTAGTATGCTGCTGCCCGCTGCTGGCTGGACGACTCCTCCATCTGCAGGCTGGCCCCCAGCACCTCTCTGGGTTAGCTCGCCGGTTAGCTCGCCGGTTAGCTCGCCAGGTTAGCTCGCCGGTTAGCTCGCCAGGTTAGCTCGGTGGGAGACGTGTGCATGGCCCATGTACTCACACTAGCTTTACTAACGTACCCTCTTTGCTGAGATATTTCTCTCAGTCAAGTAACGCTTTCGCCAGCACAAAACTGGAAGAAATGTCAATGTATACAAACAATGTATGTGTTCATGGTATTTGGGGTTACCGATTTGGGGCTACCTTCCAAGTACCTCCTGTAATACATCTGTGTACCCCTAAGGGTGCACTTTCCACCATTTGAGAAGCTATGTTTGTTGAGTAGTAGGAGAGTTAAAATGACTTAAATAAAACAGAAATTTGTTAATCCCCGGTGGGACTTGTGGGTGTTGTGGCAAAGCTTAGGGGAGCATGGTAGAAATCAAAATGTCAAAATGAACATTTTTAAATAACAGTATGTAATAAAATGTATCTATACATGCAATATGTGTAGAAGTGTAAATACAAAAAAGTAACAACAGTTCAGGTTTATTTTTGTGTGTGTTGTTATGATGTTCAAGCTGTTGTTTTGTTTAGTTTTATTGGCAAACCATTGTGTCTTCCATCAT
>PIJE02000090.1:414039-419542 GCA_002895965.2 Coryphaenoides rupestris
ACACTTTATTGAACGAACAACCCTCCAACTTCCGAGGCCAGTAACTCCACTTCCCGTGCCTCTTAAAGGTTCAGTCACACTAATGTGACACATACGTATCACTTTACCCCCCCCCCCCCCAAGGGAGCTGGAAGACACAGTGAACACACTACCACTTTAATTTCTACTCTGGATGAAATGGGTAGACTGCCAGTCACCCGCATAGCCATGTGGAGTATTCTGCCACGCAACAGGCTTATGCTCTGAACCTTACTGTTCACAAGTCACAAGTACAAGTTCGTGATATAGTCTCTCAAGTACCTTGGTCTGACCCGGACCCGGCCCGGACGAGCTTCTGGGTGAACCTCGGGCTCCACCGGCTCAGGAGGGAGGCCGGCTGGGCCCTGCTGTTGGTCATCGAGAAAAGTGAAGTCCCCACACGTAGACCCCGAGTCCACCTCAGGCCCTGGGTCCACGGCGGTGGGCGAAGCCACCTTCCGAAGCCGGCTTGCGTGCCACCTTGATCCATCGGCCAGACGAAAGGTGGCTGGCCCCAGCTGAGCGGTGACCTTCATGGGCGCAGACCAGAAGGAGAGCAACTTGTCCGCTGCTTCATCCGGCGTTGAGCTTCTGCGAACCTGGGCTCTGGGCAGGGTGCTGCTGCTGGGGTGACGGCTGCCGGGGCCCGTAGCCTAATCCAAAGGCAGCTGTAGCTCACGACCCATCATCAGGAGGGCTGGGGAGCTGCCGGTGGTTGAGTGTGGCGTCGCCCGGTAGTGAAGCAGGGTGCGGAGCAACGCGGGTGGGAACGGAAGACCGTCCGCCAGGTGTGCTCTGACCCCGTTTTTTCAGTGATTGGTTCAATCTCTCGACCCCCCCATTTGCTTGCCGGTGGTAGAAGGTTAGTGAGAATATGTGTAATCCCCCTCTCCTCCACGAAGAGGGCCGAACTCAGCCGAGACAAACTGCGGGCCATTATCCGTGGTGATGGCGTTGGGAGTGCCCCACCGAGCAAACAGGGAGGAGAGGAAATCCGTGACCACCCGAGCTGTCACAGACCCCGTGGCGACCACCTCAGGCCACTTGGAGTGAAGGTCGTACGCTACCAGGAGGAAGCGCTGGTGGTGCGGGACGCCGTGGAGCTCCCCACAGATATCCAGCTGGATGTGGTCCCAAGGCGCTCTGGGTCTCTGGATGTCTGGATGTCTGGATGTCTGGATCTCTGGATGTCTGGGTCTCTGGGTCTCTGGATGTCTGGAGCTCTGGATGTCTGGGTCTCTGGATGTCTGGATCTCTGGATGTCTGGATCTCTGGATGTCTGGATCTCTGGAGCTCTGGGTCTCTGGGTCTCTGGATGTCTGGAGCTCTGGATCTCTGGATCTCTGGAGCTCTGGGTCTCTGGGTCTCTGGATGTCTGGATGTCTGGATGTCTGGAGCTCTGGAGCTCTGGATGTCTGGGTGTCTGGGTGTCTGGGTCTCTGGGTCTCTGGATGTCTGGATCTCTGGATGTCTGGATGTCTGGATGTCTGGAGGTCTGTATGTCTGGAGCTCTGGAGCTCTGGAGCTCTGGGGGTCTGTGTGTGTCCGTGTGTGTCCGTGTGTGGGCGTCGTGTGATTACCACTCGGCCACCCCGGCTACATATATGAGTGCACCCCGTAAATGAGTGTCATTTCACGGGTGATGTGGTCCCAAGGCGCAGGCGGCCACTGCAAGGGCTGCAGGGGCGGTGGGGCCGGCGGGCCCGTCTTTCCACTGACCAGGCAGGCCGTGCACTCCTCCAGGTGGCCCTCATGCGCCATAGTCAAAACGCACCCCCTGAGGTCGCTGGGGACGAAGGTGCGGAGTCCCCGGGCCACGCAGACACCGTTCCAGCAGGTCAGCTCATCCCTAACCCGATGAAAAGGCACCAGCTCCTCCGGGACTTTCGCGGGCCATCCCTCCCAGATGTAGGTGCGGACCCGCGAGAGCGTGGGGTTCTCCTCCGAAGCGAGCTGGAGGTCCTCCAGAGAGACTGCGGCCTGGAGTGGGCCGTGGAGCAAGAGTACAAACTCTGACTCCATTGCGTCCGGGCCCGTGCCGGGCGCCGGGCCAGGGGTGGCGCGGGAGAGCAGATCAGCCACCACATTCTCCCTGCCGGGCGTAAACAGTGTGGTGAAGTCATATGGTTAGAGCAGCTCTGACCAGCGGTAGATCCTCAGTGGTCTGTGTCCTGACCCCGATGTAGCTAGCAGGGCCGTGAGAGCCTGGTGGTCAGTTCGCAATGTAAAGTGTCGCGGCTCAGGCAGGAGCAGCACGGCCTCCACGTTGGAGTGCAGCAGGCTGAGGCCGTCGGCGGTCAGGCGGAACCCCACGAACTCGATGGCCGGAACGGCGAAGGTGCACTTTTCCCCATTTAGCGTGAGGGTGTGACTGGCAAGGACGTCCAGCACCCTTGTCAGGCGCTCGTCATGGATGGCCGGTGTTGCGTCATGGACCACTATGTCGTCCAGGAAGACGACCACGCCTGGGATACCGGCGAAGATGGTGGACATAATCTTCTGGAAACAGCTGGGGGCCGAGCTGAGACCAAAGGGCATGCAGGTGTAGCGAAACACTCCGACATGTGTCACAAAAGCTGTAAGGTTGCGGCTGTCAGTGTGCAGTGGAACCTGCAGGTAGCCTTGGCGAAGGTCGAGCTTTGTGAAGACGGAGGAGCTGTGAAACTGCGCGGCCAGCTCCTCTACTGTGGGCAGCGGGTACCTGTCTGGTATTACTGCCTTGTTCACCGGTCTGAGGTTGATGTACGGACGCAGCCTTCTTCTTAACCACCACCAGGTTTGAAATCCAGGGGGAAGCATCCACACGCTCGATGATGCCTGCGTCCGTGAGTTTCTGTAACTCGGCGGTAGGGCGAGGGGCAGACGGCGTATGGGCTGAATCACTGGATGCACCTCTGGCTTGAGGAGGGGCTGGTGGTTAAAGGCGGTGAGGCAGCCCAACCCCCTGAACAGCGCAGGCCAGCGCTGATGCCATGGCGAGCCGACGGACAGGATGGCGTCCCCAGCATTGTCCACGAGGGCGAAACCCAGCTCACAAAACAAATCGTTTGGAGCACGGCTGGGGTGCGACGATGAGCCACAATTACCACAGGCCCGGCGTGCTGCTGTACCCTGGCGTGCTGCAAAGTTCACCTCGGGGTTGTCCTCCGGGGAAGCGGGCCTGGAAGACTCTGTGGGCGGCGCCACCGTTTGGGCTAGTAGCATGGGTCTGGAGGGAAACGAACAAGGGAAGGGTGCTAGCTGTGATGCTAAGGCCGCTGCTGACTCGAGCTGGAAAGCGATATCGACAGCTTTAGCCAAAGTTAGCTCATCTGGCATCATTAGCAACTTCTCCCTGAGTTACAGATTATTAGAGTGTTCAGCCAGCTGATCCCGTATCAGTTCATCTGCCAGCACCCCGAATTTACAGAGGCTGGCTAGTCCCTTCAGATCAGCCACGTAATGGTGGACGGACTCACCCGTCTGTTGCCGACGTTGCCAGAACACAATCCGCCGCAGCATGACGTTCTGCGGCGCGGCAAAATGTCCCGTGAGCAGTGTAACACAGTCGTCATATTTAAGAGCGGGTCCGAGAGACCGAAAAATCTGCTGTCCCTCGTTGAGAGTGTATCGGCAGCGCTCTTCTCCTACCGTCGTTAGCATCAGCTAGCCCGGCGGCTACTATGAACATTTCAAAGGACTCATGCCAGCAAACCCACGGGATCGGCGGTTTGCCAGGCAGGGCGAGGAACGGAGAGAGAGGTGACAGCAAGGAATAACACGTATAATATGCAAAAATAATATCACTCTATCTCTCTCTCCAATACTTCAATTGAAAAGTTAGTTATCAGTATAACACGCAACATAATATGCTATGTGCAAAAATAAAATCAATTAAAAATCTGAACCAAACATTTCCCAAAGTATAAACAACTAAATATAAACTAAATAAATGAAGGACCTAAAGTGAACACATTAACAGACCAATAATCGAGCTGACTTCATGAATAATTATAACTTACAAGAATATATATATTATACTGTATAAGTAATGATGTGGAGTGTGGAAGAGCGTGAGACCTGATTGGAGGACAGGATGACAAGCCACACCCATTTACCTGCACCACGGCTGGGCCTGCAGACACACAGGCCCTCTGAGAGACCGATAGGCATGGCGATGGAAACACAAGAGCAAGCTAAATGTATTACTGGTGGACGGATACATGGATTAGGAGAGGCAAAGGGGACCAGACAACATGAAATTAATATGTATTTCATGTTACATTATCTAGATTTCATATTTTTTTATATACTGTATGTCAGGATGATATATATATATATCTATCTATATATAGATATATAGATTATATCTATATATATAAATCTATATGTATTGTCTCTGTCTCTCTGGCTTTGTTTACAGCAAAGGTGTTGCAAACACAGCTTCCCAAGGACAAACTGCATCACACGTGAAACCTAAGTGATTCCTCTGTGCATGGGGTGTGTGTGTGTGTGTGTGTATGGTGTGTGTGTGTGTGTGTGTGTATGGTGTGTGTGTGTGTGTGTGTGTGTGTGTGTGTGTGTGTGTGTGTGTGTGTGTGTGTGTGTGTATGGTGTGTGTGTGTGTGTGTGTGTTGTGTGTGTATGGTGTGTGTGTGTGTGTGTGTGTGTGTGGTGTGTGTGTGTGTGTGTGTGTGTGTGTGGAGTAGTGTGTGCTGTGTCAACTGTCCTTGCAGGGCATTTCCCCACCCTGCTCAACCCTCTTCCATATGGTAGATCACACACACACACACACACCACACACACACACACACACACAGACACACACACACACACACACACACACACACACACACACACACACACACAACACACACACACACACACACACACACAGATGTATCACACACAACAAGCTCACACCGACTGACCACAGCATACACGAACACCATGCAAACCCACTCAAGCATAAAAGCAACGGTTTAGCCACTGAAGCATACTGCAAGCCAGAAGATGAGCAGACTGCATATTAGTTGTAAAACTTTAAACTTTGATTCTTACATTTCCGTCGGTCGTCCCCAGTGTAACGGTGCCATCCCAACTGGAAATTAAATTGATGTTTTCACAAAGGTTTTTTCATTTTAAATCAAAACCTTTAAGTGAAAGCCTAGAACCCCAAGATACAAGCAGACGCTATATTAGTTTGTTTATCTTTACTTTGCTTCTTGCATCTTGCCTGTACCAAGTATTCAATATACTATGTGTGGTGAAGCTTGACACCATTGAGCCACACATAGAGGCAATGTTTCCATATTTGCAGTATCGTTTTTAAAACTTTGTGCATTTAAGTCAAGACATGACACCAGGATCTTTATCCATAGCGCACAATGTAAATCACGCGTCCACTTTTATTCTAAAATGAGCAGTTTTAGTGTTTGTGTCTCTTCTACCCCATTCACTCACTCATGTCTTCCCTACTGAGCTACACAGCCTGTGTGGTGATGGT
>PIJE02000090.1:419639-449814 GCA_002895965.2 Coryphaenoides rupestris
TGGACGGATACATGGATTAGGAAGAGGCAAAGGGGACCAGACAACATGAAATTAATATGTATTTCATGTTACATTATCTAGATTTCATATTTTTTTATATACTGTATGTCAGGATGATATATATATATATCTATCTATATATAGATATATAGATTATATCTATATATATAAATCTATATGTATTGTCTCTGTCTCTCTGGCTTTGTTTACAGCAAAGGTGTTGCAAACACAGCTTCCCAAGGACAAACTGCATCACACGTGAAACCTAAGTGATTCCTCTGTGCATGGGGTGTGTGTGTGTGTGTGTGTGTGTGTGTGTGTGTGGTGTGTATGGTGTGTGTGTGTGTGTGTGTGTGTGTGTGTGTGTGTGTGTGTGTGGTGTGTGTGTGTGTGTGTGTTGGTGTGTGCGTGTGTGTGTGTGGTGTGTGTGTGTGTGTGTGTGTGTGTGTGTGTGTTGGTGTGTGGTGTGTGTGTGTGTGTGTGTGTGTGTGTGTGTGTGTGTGTAAATGTGGCAGCTAGCATCTGTGCTGTGTCAACTGTCCTTGCAGGGCATTTCCCCACCCTGCTCAACCCTCTTCCATATGGTAGATCACACACACACACACACCACACACACACACACACACCACACACACACACCACACACACACACACACACACACACACACACACACACACACACACACACACACACACACACACACAAACCACACAACAATCGTGCACACCGACTACCAACATACACGAACACCACAAACACCACTCAGCAAAAGCACACACACACACACACACACACACCACACACACACACACACACACACACACACACACACACACACACACACACACACACACACACACACACACACACACACACAGGCTTGTGTAGCTCAGTAGGGAGACAATGAGTGAGTGAATGGGGTAAAAGAGACAAACACATAAAACTGCTCATTTTAGATAAAAGGTGACGCGTGCGTTTACATTGTGCGCTATGGAATAAAGATCCTGGTTCATGTCTTGACTTAAAATGCAACAAGTTTTAAAAAACGTATACTGCAATATGGATTAAACATTGCCTCTATGTGTGGCTCATGGTGTCAAGCTTCACCACACATAGTATATTGAATACTTGGTACAGGCAAGATGCAAGAAGCAAAGTAAGATAAACAAAACTAATATAGCGTCTGCTTGTCATCTGGGGTTTGCTAGGCTTCACTTAAAGGTTTTGATTTAAAATGAAAAAACCTTTGTGAAAACATCAATTTATTTTCCAGTTGGGATGGCACCGTTACACTGGGGACCGACCGACGGAAATGTAAGAATCAAAGTTTAAAGTTTTACAACTAATATGCAGTCTGCTCATCTTCTGGGCTTCAGTATGCTTCAGTGGGCTAACTGAAACTAACTGTATAATCGAGCAAATTAGTGTAATTCATTCATTCATTGATTTGGGTTACATTATACACAAAGGTTTCCAATAAAAATATCAAAATTCATTAGCTCTTCAACAAAAATATGTGTTTTCTTTTAAAGGGTAAGTAAATCTCTGTTCTAGCATGAAGAACCTCCGCCTACGAGTTTCAGAAAATGTTATCAGTCGCAAAGGTTTGAGAAGAAACAGATACAGATCAAAATGGCCATCACACTCTCCCTGAAGGATAAACAGCCAATCGAAGAGTACAAGTAAAAAATAACTTGTTCAACAAATGTTCAACACAAGTTTCTGAGACCCAAATGGACCCAAACCTTTTAAGAAACAGAAAAAGCAGGATTTTGGGATTTACTAAAGCAATAAAAACATTTAAAATCAAGCGCTTACCTTTGGAGGCCTCCGTCCCATAGGGGTTGCTGTAGCTGCCGCCTCCGTCCATCAGGTCCGGCTGCCAGGCATCCTTGACGGCTGACTTGAAGACGTGGCGGTCGTCCAGGCTCTGGATGGGCCTGAAGTTGCTCCGCAGATACTCCACCGACTTGACGTGGTCCTGCTGCTCGGTGGTAAATATGGAGTAGAAGGCCTCCAGCTGTGGCACGCGACAACATGGACGACAGGAAGAGGAAACAGAAGGGAGAGAACATGAGAACATTAATGCACACCCGTGATGGACGCCTCCCTTTCACTTTGTATTGGATGCAGCATTGCAAGGTGCAAAGCCTTATGGGATGGTTTGCGTTCAGCCACGAACTTGCGGCACGTTGAAAGGGTGGTCTTTTGGGGTGTGTTCGGACAATCGACATTCAGTGAGTACTGGTGAACTCCTTTTGATTTGATTACATTTCCCGGTTCAAGCACTACAATTGAAACGTTGTCAAGTCCCACAAGCAGAAACCAGAGAGGGTGTCGCGAGGCATCGTTTGGTGGGCGGGGCCGTAACACCCTGGTTCTCAGTCAGGTGGTCCTCCTTGGATATCAACACACACACAACACACACACTTCTTCATAATCCAATCGTCTTCCTGTGGTCAGAGCATGTGATTAAATGTTCTGTGTATCTTCCCCTGGCCGTCCTGCAATACATCGCTGTGAGGTTGGCGCTTTGCAAACCAAATCACTTAGAGCCAGGGCCGTATTAACGACCGGGCCGCCTGGGCCGCGGCCCGGGGGCCTCGAGCTCCCCCTAGGGGCGAGGGGCCTCCAATACGCTATGAAAGTGTCGTGTCATCACATAGTAACGAACATAGCAACGGGCCGATGGAGACAAACAACAGCGTTGTCTCCAGTTGGTTTCGATGGCATCTCCACACTTTTTAGGGATGAAACTAAACTAATAAAGAAAGGTCAACTGGCTTACCACACAGCTCAACTTATTGCTTTCACTTTCTATGGTACTGAGAGTTTTATATTTGGCAGCGTAAATGTTCGTATGAGTGATTAAAACTTACAATAACCGTCAATGGCGCTTAACAAGCTAATTTAACCGAATGACTGTTTGTCTTCAAGGTACGTTCTGTTTATGAAAATGATGTCATCACTTTCACAGCGTATCATCCCATCTATTTTTTTAGATATTTGTATTTATTTATTTATTTATTTATTTATATTTTTATTTATTTATTCATTTATTCATTTATTCATTTATTCATTTATTCATTTATTTATTTATTTATTATTTATCATTATTATTATTATTATTATTATTATTATTATTATTATTATTATTATTATTATTTTGGTGGGGGGGGGGAATAATTGAGTGTGTGTTGAAATGCAAACCAAGTTATACCTACTTTATTTGCAAATAAAAATATGATTGATTGGTTTGCTGACTGTCTGTATCATGACGATAATGAGGGTCACGTGACACGTCCAAAAGTCCCACGGTCAGGTCAGGTGACCGCGAGAATAGGATACCTTGCACTTGGCGCTGAAAGTTTATCAAGTAAGAGTAAGAGACGAAAAAAACATGGATAAAAAAGTAAAACGGTGGGAAAGTGGAGCTGCTAAGTTAAAATCTAAACAGGAAAGGGAAAGAAAGAAGTGCATTGGTTGTTTTTGGAAAACATTATTGTTGTGTCATTGTATTTCTATGCCAGGATGTGTGATATGGTGGAAATCCTGTATGATAGGAAATACAGGTATTATTATTTGCTGAATATGCAGAATTAATTGATCCTAGCCTGTGTGTGTGTGTGTGTTTTTGATTGATTGATTGATTGAAGACTGAATCATAGAACTGTTGGTGGAGGTAGAGGTAGAACACCAGTAGGCTGTATTTGCATATTTGAGTACTGTTGGCTGCAACAGCAAAACCTAGTGACACAGTTGGACTAATGCCTTGCTTATACCATCATGTGGTGTGAATCCTGTATGAAGCTATCTACAGGTGTTGATATTGTCCTGAACGTTGTATGCTGTAGCCTGTCAGTGTAAATCCTGCACAAACACAGGAGTTTCCAACAAATAGTATGCTAGTAGTGTATTGCGTACATGCGTGCACGTGTATGTGTGTGGGGGCCTCCACTACCACAAGAGTCTGGCCCAGGGGCCTCTGAATTCTTAATGCGGCCCTGCTTAGAGCCCAGTCAGAGCATCTGCGTTTCCCGAACAGTGAAACTGTTACAGAGACAAAGAGGCTTATTGGGCTCACCTGCTATTAAAACACTCAAATAATTCGAGTTGGGGGAAAAAATAAATTGCTTGGCTACAATGATGTGTAATAAACGAAGAATATATTGCAATGCAATGTCCTTCCTTCTGCCTGACTTGGCAGAGCAGTACATGGAGATAGCTTGTGAATGGAAAAACGACCCTGGAAGACACATCCAAATAGAGACAGAGAGAGAGAGAAGGAGCGGGAGAGAGAGAGAGAGACAAAGACAAAGACAAAGACAGAGATATAGACAGAGAAAGAGAAAGAGAAAGAGAAAGAGAGACAAAGGGGAGCGAGATAGAGAGAGTAATATAAAGAGAAGGAATAAGAGAAAGAGAGAGAGATAGAGAGATAGAGAGAGATGGAGGGAGAGAGAGAGATAGAAACATAGAAAGTGAGTTGCACGTGGGTGCATCTCGTGGGAAATATATCTTTCGGCAGCAAATTCGAGCATGACTGTGTGCCATCCATAAAGCAAAACCAAACCGAGCCCCCAGAAGGGATTTGCATCAGACGCTGCCAGTGTTGGCTCGGAGCGGATCAAAGAGTGGAGAACACGGACAGAAGGAGTCCGTCCGATCTCCGTCCGCTGTACCGCCCACCAGCGTGAACTACAACTAGGTGGTGGTGGTGGTGCAGGGCGGAGAACACAGTAGAGAGAGGTGTGGTGATGGTGATGTTTAAGGGTGGAGACAGAAGAGAGAAGTGTGGTGGTGGTGGTGGTGGATGGTGGTGGTGATGGGGTGCAGAGTTTCTGAACCCAGCATCGGGAAATCATGTTGTAGAATTTAGATCCTTTTTTCTTCTTCTTTAAGAAGGGAGCAGAAAAATAGAGCAGCGCGGCTAAGATTTGCTTTCCACCATGTCAAAAATATGACTTGTGGTCCTACAAAAAATAGGTAAATTTCACCTCATATTTATATTTTAATATTTGGCATTACCAACACATGAAAGGATGTAATGGTTTAAACTTTACGTCCTAAAATATGTTTTCTTTGTGCGACCGGCCACGACTGCCACGCCTAATACACTAATACACAAGGCATGCTGGGTACTGTAGTACTGGTACACAAGGCATTCTGAGTACTGTAGTACCGGTACACAAGGCATGCTGGGTACTGTATTCCCGGTACACAAGGCATGCTGTGGAGATAACGGGAACAATGGTGAATAATGGAGGATAAATCCATGGCTTGTCCACTAAACGGACAGGACGGGTAACAAGCAAAGGGCAGCAGACGGAAAAGGACAGAAAATGCAATATAAACGTCAGTAAAAAACAACAACATGTCCAGGACCAAGGATTAATTGTTGTGATGTTTGTCCGATGGTGATCCAGCCTAAAGAATGACTTTACTTTACAGAGAATGAAAGTCAAATCTGGGCATCAGTATGATAAGCTAATACCCTGGTGGGCGGGGGTCCAATCATATATTTCTAGAACAGAATCCCATGGGGCTTTAGGATGATGACCAACACGCAAGTTGAACCAGCAGCGAATGAAACAAGGGAGAAAAGATTGATTTTATTCATTGTATAACTCTTTCATCTCAAGCCTTCGTCGGTGTTGGTGATGTGCGCCTGCTTATCCTTCTCCGTGGGATTATGTACGGTCCGATGGCGTTTGTAAGGGTTGGCTTTTTGTATTTGTGTGTATGTGTGTGTGTGTGTGTGTGTTATTGTAGCTGCTGAGCGTGTGTGTGAGCACACGTCCGAGCAGCCATAACAGATGAGTGTACAGTTTGCAATTATAACAGATCGCCAGCCGATTGTGGGAGTAATGAAATGTGTCAGACGATTTCTACAGCCTAGGTCACCCCCGCCCCACCCCCACCATGTCTGTACCCCACACACACGCACACACGCACCCACGCACACACACATAAGTGTGGATTGCAGCTAATCTCTACCGGCTGCCATTAGCAGCCTTCTGTGCGACCAGACTGTCAAACATGGCAACCGCGGCCCTGCTGGCAGCCTCGCGCTGCCCTCCACTATCACGTAGTGCAGCACAGACACGGAGCGCCCCCCCACCCCGTCTTCCCTCATCAACCTCCCCAATCTGCTAATCCCTGTCAGAGTGACCTAACTCCCCAAGAACACACACACACACACACACACATACGCACGTGCAATGTAAGCCAGACTTACACACAACATATGCAATCAAAGTCAAACACACACACACACACACACACACACACACACACACTCCCTCCTTTGAGTATGGACCACAGTGATTCCAAGCCTGGAGATAACACTTTTGCTTTTTGTGTGTAAATCAGTTTCACTGGAGGCTGAGCCATCCCTGCACTCTCTGGACGTGTCAGATGCACACTTTCAATTGCACGCACGGACACACGCACACACACACACACACAGACACACACACGCACGCACACACACAAAACCAAACAAGTAAATGCCACAGGAAAGCAGATAAACACGCATGGGAAGCCATGTCTGTTTGGAGGGATGTGTTTGAAAGGGTATTTTAGGTGAGCGCCGGCGCATCGATCCTGTCTAAGAGCAGCCTGCAGCAACTCACCAGCCAGACCTACTCCACAAAGCACTCAACCAAGACAACAGCCAGGGCAGAGAGAGACAGGCAGACAGAAGAGAGAGAGAGAGAGAGAGAGAGAGAGAGAGAGAGACAGAGAGAGACAGAGGGACAGTGGGACAGAAGAGACAGAGACAGAGAGACAGAGAGACAGATGTAGAGAGAGTGAGAGGAAAAAGGAAATAGAGAGAGATAGAGGGAGAGAGAGAGAGAATATGAGTCACAGTGGAGGCTAATTCTCCTCACCTCACTCCTTTATCCTCCCCTCAGACAACACCACTGGTGGGGGGGGGGGGGGGAATAAAAGCAGAGCAGCAGCACCAGACATCAGCCTCCGCATATCAAGCCAGACATCAGCAGAGGCCACGCCCTCCTCAGTCAGACGCCCGTTTGTTCTGTCCAAGACCGCCTCCCCGCCCCACTTCAAACCTCCAGCATGTCGAATAAGCCGCCTGTTTTGTGGACTCAGAGCACCCCCCCCCCCCCTGTGTTTACCCGTGCGTCCGCCTCTGTGTGTGTGGGGGCAGGCGGGCGAGGAGGCGTTTCATCTGTTTTAAACCGCCTGACTACAGCAGCTAGGAAGACAAGGGGGGGTTATAGGAAGACACATTGGCCCCTTGAACCACAGAGCTCTGCAAGTGTGGATACATTGGACGGATCAAATGTGGATCCAACCATATTCATCATCCCCCCCGCCACCCCCCCGCCCCAAAAGCTCATAAATCTATAATGAGAAAAAACACAATTCTCCACGATCAAGATGTCCAGCTCTAGACCCTGGAGTTCTTAGCATGGGACTCTCTACTCTATACTCTTGTACCATTTCAATGCATTACTGACATACATTTTTATACAATTACACATTCAACCTGTTGACATTTTAACAATTATTGATCCATTTGCCGTCCATTTACAGCTCAAAATACCCTTTTGGGAAACCGAAGAGGGTGAGTGAGCAGTAAGCTTCCTCCTGAGCCTCTGAGCAGGGAAGCAGCAGGCTTGTGAAGGTGCTCCTCAACCCGGCGTTTTAGCGTCAATCAGCAGGCAGCAAGACTCAGGAGTCATTCTGTCCTGGCGTGGTGGAGTCAGTGCTGATCTTCAGCCACATCCTTATGTCATCCTGTCAACAAACATCTGGAGTACTAAGAAACCGGATGTGTTTGCCATCTAACCCACCCCAAACAGATAAAAAACTGAAAAACAGCAAAGAGAAAATAAATTATAATAAAATATATCTGTCTATGCCTCTGTCTCTCTTAAATATATCTATCTCTCTCTCTCTCTCTCTCTCTCACTCTCTCTCTCCCTTTGTCCCTCTCTGTCTCTCATCTCGAAGATCAAGAAATTGCATGTATTTTCCATCGAAACCTCCCAGCATAGCCAAATAACAGATAAACAAAAAATAACAAATAGAAAATAAAAGTCTCTCTCTCTCTGGATCTTTATAGATATATTAAATTTGTGTTTCAAAGGCAGATCACACAAAGCAGGTGCTCCACCTCCATGCCATGGATGGAGAGGTGTGCTCGGCTGTGCAGTAATGAGCTCTGGGAACAATTGTTAGTCACAATTTGTTTTCGTTTGGTTCCTCCTCCACTGTTTTTGATATATAATTCAGTTAAGAACATGGGAGGACTATGGAGCCCCTTTTATCTGGCTCCCCCATCCTCTCTCCCCCATCCTCCCATCTTCCTGTCTCCCTCCCCCATCCCAGTATATCCTCCCCCATCCTCTCTCCCCCATCGTCCCATCTTCCTGTCTCTCCTCCCATCCCATATGATCCTCCCCCATCCTCCCCATCTTCCTGTCCCCCTCCCCCATCCCAGTATATCTCCCCATCCTCTCTCCCCCATCCTCCCATCTTCCTGTCTCCCCTCCCCCATCCCAGTATTTCCTCCCCCATTCCTCTTCTCACCCATCCTCCCATCTTCCTGCTCCCCCTCCCCCAATCCCAGTATATCCTTCGCCCATCCTCTCTCCCCCATCCTCTCATCTTCCCAGTCTCTCCTCCCCCATCCCTCTGGAACACCCTCCCCCATCCAATCCGACAATCACCCAACCCTCCCCTCCTTCAAACAGGCCCTCAAGACCCACCTCTTCAAACTCGCATTCACCTGACAATCATCCTCCCCTCCAGCTCACCGACTCTAGTTTTAAATGTTTCGTCTCATACTTTTAGTTAATTTATTTGTGTGTGAAGCGACTTTGGGTACCCAGAAAAGCGCTATATAAATTACATGTATTATTATTATTATTATCCCAGTATATCCTCCCCATCCTCCCATCTTCCTGTCTCTCCTCCCCATCCGAATATATCCTCCCCTTCCTCTCTCCCCCATCCTCCCATCTTCCTGTCTCCCCTCCCCATCCCAGTATATCCTCCCCCATCCTCTCTCCCCATCCTCCCATCTTTCCAGTCTCCCTCCCCAATCCCAGTATATCCTCCCCTTCCTCTCTCCCCCATTCCTCCCATCTTCCCGTCTCCCTCCCCATCCCAGTATATCCTCCCCCATCCTTCCATATTCCTGTCTCCCCTCCCCCATTCCAGTATATCCTCCCCCTTCCCTCTCCCCCCATCCTCCATCTTCCTGTCTCCCCTCCCCATCCCAGTATATCTTCCCCCTTCCTCTCTCCCCCATCCTCCCATCTTCCCACCTCCACCATCACCTCCAACTCAACCACCTCCACCTCCACCACCACCACCTCCCCCCCACCACTGGTTCACCCCTCCTCTCTTCCACACTCAGAGACAGAGAGCAGAAGCAATAGCATCTTACAGGCTAAGCGAACTCATTCAGTTCAGTGTCAGGGCCGGGGGTCTGAGGAGTGTGTGCTCCGGACTGTGGAGGGCCACATGCTGCAGAGAGAGGGGGGAGAGGACACTCCTCACAGGGCAGAGTTCCACATTGTTAGTTCCTTGAACATTGTTTACCCGCGTCGTGACGGGAGTCTCTGCGGTGTGAGTGAGTCTTGTCAACAAGTGTATTATGTCACAAGTCAAGCACAGGAGTCATCGGGGCATGCCGGCTTGGTGGTGTCTATCTACTACATTTCTCTCACTATAATACTGTGCGGTGTGTGTGGTTGGTGGTTTAAGCAGCCTCACCCGGCGCAGCCTGATTGGTCTGGGTTTGGTGAGACTTAGGGTTGGCTAATCAATGGCCACAGGTTAAACCATGCAGCCATCACCACACACACTCAGGGAGAGAGGTAGCATGCTAGCATGGTACCACCTGCTCTGTCAGCCAACATCTTCAAACTCTGCAATAAAGGGCTTCAGTCAACAACATTCGCCTGTGTCCTGTGTTGGAGAGCCTTGCAAGCCACTTAATGTGGCATGTAGCAGCAGCAATGTTACAAATATTATGTTTGATCTAGTCTCCGAAGATTTGGATAAAGGTATTCATTAATTGACGGATGCCGAAATTATAAATATTGTATTGTATGCATTCATTCATTGAATAAAAATAGAATAGTAGCTGCACAAAGTGACACATTAATAAGGAATACTTATGATGAGCACACCCTGACACTAGTGTATTAACAAATAGTCTTAATTGTCCTATTTATCACAGACATCATAAATAGGCCATATATCAAATGTACCTTTCTATCAAATGTCCAACCCTAACCTCTTTTACCTGTGTTCCCTTTCAACAATGAGTCTTTTCAATGAAAAGCTTGCCTTTGTGGACCCATTGTGCCCATCATTCCTTCATTGTCCTCGATATACAATACAATTAAAATTTAACAATGAGTAAAAATATTAATAGAAGAAGAACATAGCATACAAGATGCCGCGTTTTTTTTGTGTATCGGCACTAACAACATACAAGCGAGATACACTCCTGGCCATTAATGTTGGTCTACAACAAAGGTTCTTGGATAGTTTTTACATCGATCCTGAGTGGCCAGCAGAGATTGTATGGTTGAGCCACAACAACAACATCAACATCAACAACAACAACAACAACAACAACAACAACAACAACAACAGTGGCGTCGCGCCTCCAGGGAAACAGAGAAGGAAACACAGGGAAACGGAGCAGGGTTCGGCACAGACTGAGAGTCCAGGCACACCGTCCACCTCTGCCCAGCCTCCTTCTAGCTAATATCCAGTCTCTGGAAAATAAGTTACATGATATTAGGGTGAGGATTTGATTCCAACGGGACATGGGACTGTAATATTTTGTATTATTTTGTCTGAAGGAAACATGGCTGACCCCGCTGGTGCCGGATCAAGTCATTTGTCTGACCGAGTCCTTCTCTGCTTTCCGAGCAGACAGGACAGAAGAGTCAGGCAAATCCAGGGGTGGAGGGGTTTGCTTCATGACCAACAACAAGTGGTGCAACACTAAGGATATTAAGACTCTTTCTCGCCGAACCTGGAGCATCTGACAATCTCTTACCGTCCATTCTATCTTCCCTGGGAGCTTAGCACGGTCATCATGCATATGTCGTCTGCATCCCACCACAAGTGGACACCGACATGGGACTATCGGACCTACATGATGTGTAGGCACCATCCCCCAACATCCTGACGCGGCTGTGATGATGACGGCGGACTTTAATAGGGCCTAAAAAAAGTCATGTCGAACATGTCGTCAGCAGATTATGTGTGCTACCAGGGGAGACTTTGGACCACTGCTATACACCATTCAAGAGAGGCTACCTCTCTTCCCCCTGTGGGACCCTGCCGCCATTTTGCTGCTGCCTGAATATAAACAAAGGATAGTAGGGGAGGCAAGTAGTAGGTAGTGTTGAGGGAAGTTTATAACGATATTTGGGACGTCATGAGCGACGCAGACTGGGACATGTTCCGATCCAGTTCCAGTGATGTCAGCGAGTCTACGGACGTGGTGACGAGCTTCATAGCAACACGAGAGGACACCATCGTCCCCACGGTTAAGGTGAGATCCTTTCCTAATCAAAAACCGTGGGTCGACGGATCCATCCTCGCTGCCCTGAACGCCCGTACTGCTGCCTACAACTCCAGCCTTGTATCCGGCCACACATGGACGAATACAAAGTGGGGTTCCTACGGATTATGGCGAGCGGTGAAGGACGCAAAGAGGAGGTACAGAGACAGAGTGGAGGCGCAGATGGTGTAGCACGACACCAGACGCTGTTGGGGGAGCCTTGAAAAGCACTTATGTGGCTTGTAGCAGGAGCCAACTGGGACGGAGACAAACGGGCCGGCTCACCTGCTTGGAGGAGACATAGAGCGGCCGGCTGAAGAGGATCCACTCCACCGCCTTGCTGCAGGGCGGCGTGGTGAGGGAGCCTGTGTAGCGATAGTAGCTGCCAAGGGACGCCGGCAGCAGGTCCTTCAGCACAAAGGGCTCCAGGAAGGTCTCCTTTTCTGTGTGGGGGGGAGAGAAGGACACTGGTACAGGCAAGAGGATAAAAGCTATCACAATTACCGACATTCAAAATCAATAAAACACAGCAGCCATTAAACCAAGGTGACCGCGGGAGTTGGAAGCCACCCAGTCTCTATTGTTTTACCGCCATCAGGTTTCAGTAATGGACGCCATCTTAGCTTTGTGCCTTTTCTCACTCGGTGGCCGCTGTCTGGCAGACACCTGCCGATGTGCAGAACAACCAACATAGCAACAGCAAGTTGCCAAGGCCAGGCGCTAACTGTACAGAAGTGTGCTGTACACCACTAAGTGCTACGGGCTTGGCCAACCAAACCAGCTGGAAAACATGGGCTGATTCTCTGCAGTATGTTGTGTAAATACTGGCTACATATACAGTATATATATAGACCAGTTACCATGACATTATGAGTTAGGCAACCTGCTGTTTCTCAATTTAAATCAGAAGCTAAATCTGAGCTTTTTTAAATATGAAACCAATCCATAGACTGATCAGCTGTGTGTGATTGGTGCTGTGATGGCAGAGCAGCAGAGCATCCGCAACGGTCAGAGTGTGTGAGTCTGAGCAGCATCAGCATCATCAGCGTGAAGTGTTACCGAACGCACCGCGCTACTAGCATGATCCACGCTGACAGCAGGCGCCAGACTTCAAGTTTGTCATTAGAGTAACACATTTATTTTACAATTTTAATTAGATAAAAAATAAAGCACAGTGCTGGTTTAAAGCAATTAGCCATTTTTTATAAAAAATAAAAAATCTGATATCTCATTTTGTAAGGTAACGAACAAAATTAACATAACTTGCAAGTCTCCCACATCTGGATTGGCAGGTAGTTTAAAAGACTCTAAACTTTAAAACCCTGAAGCATCAGACATTAGTTGTGTCCCCTGAACAGCTATATTTAGCAAGAGGACAGAGCTTGTGCAGCCATGCGTTCACTGCCTCCTACATCCACGATACAACATCGGCGTTAACCGGGCACAGCGGAAAATGGGGCGGGGCTTCAGACCACACCCCTACAATCCTAGAATCTTTCCAAGACTGTCAAATCTTGTGTTGACTTTGAGATGTATATTAGTATACTGTTTGTTACTTTCTGGACGGGATATTTGGAAGGTGTGTAGCGGATACATCCCTCTGTGATATGTTATGATATGTGCTTATATGAAGTGTTTAGATGCTGGTGTCCATCACTTTAACGTGTTATGGTAATTGAATGGCAGGCTGGGCCTCTTAGAAGCTGTGATGGTAGAAGAAGAAGCCTATCAAAACGACTCCAACACATTCTTCACCCACATGTGACTCAACGCGTGGGTTGTTTGCCCAATAGAACAGGTGAGAAGTCGGACAGTGTTGTCCATCATCTTCAGGAGCTTTCCTGTGACGCCAGCGCCCCAGCGTGAGAAGGGGCTGAAAGAAGTGGATGTGTGGCTGGAGCCAAATCAGTGAATAAAGCCATCTCATCTCCATGGCGACAGGCCTTTCAACAGAGCTACCTTCCTGCCTTATCCAGCGCTTTGCTTGCTCTGTTCCTCATTGTGCTGTGTTTAATGTTGTTTTATCTTGTCATTTACTTTTACCTGTATGTATTACTTTACCTTTTAGTGTGTTAGTGTGAATCACTTTCAACGGTGTGTTTTAAATGTGTTTGTGAAGCAACTTTGTTACCGTGTGTTGTAAAACGTGCTCTATAAATAAAGCTTTACTTGCTAACTTCACAAAAATGTGAAAGGGGGTGTTAGAAATTAACCGATCAATCGGTGAATAAAAATTAGTGAAGGTTAGTGGCATTCATTCCAAATCAAGGATTTCACTGTGGAAAGCCTGTGGGGACTGTGCTGGCTGCTAATAAAGGGGAGGGGGGGATATACAGTATGTAAGAGAGGAGGAGGAGGAGGAGAGAGCTATCATTTGGGTGCTGTGATAAAAGGCCAACAGATTGCAGGGAATTGAACAGTGACACAGCTCAGGGACAGAGGGCTGTACCTTACAATATGCAGTATAGCATATTGTAAGGTACAGCTGCACCGTGGACTGGGGTTTCTGTATGCTTCCTGTGTGGACCTACCCTGGAAATCCAGAGTTCTCGCGAGAGCACAATTTGAATTTGCTCAGCGAGTACTCTGGTAATGAGTAACATGCTCATTAGCTATTCCTGTTGTTCCGAACATAAACCAATCACATCGGTGTATCTGATATAGGCGGGCCAGAGGGGGGGGGGGGTGCTCCATTAATTTGCGGTTCTGATGGGGGGGGGGGGGGCGCTCCGTTAATTTGCGGTTCTGATGGGGGGAGGGGGGGGCTCCGTTAATTCGCTGTTCAGATGGGGGGGGGGGGGGTGCTCCGTTAATTTGCGGTTCTGATGGGGGGGGCGCTCCGTTAATTTGCGGTTCTGATGGGGGGGGGGCGCTCCATTAATTTGCGGTTCTGATGGGGGGAGGGGGGGGGCTCCGTTAATTCGCTGTTCAGATGGGCGGGGGGGGGGGTGCTCTGTTAATTTGCGGTTCTGATGGGGGGGGGGGGCGCTCCGTTAATTTGCGGTTTCTGATGGGGGGGTGCTCCGTTAATTCGCGGTTCAGATGGGGGGGGGGGGGGGGGGGGTGCTCCGTTAATTTGCGGTTCTGAAACTCGTTTCCGTCCTCTGGATACGTCACCCCGTGTATTCTTCTGATTGGTCGTAGTGTTATCCAATTGCGTGCAGTGATATTTTCAAATGCATGCTTGGTGCCGCCCCTCGAGTTGGGCCATTTTCATTGCTCATTACCAGACCTACAGCTTTCTAGATGTGGGTCTGGATTTCCAGGCTAGTGTGGACCTGGAATATTTTAAATGCATGCACATGAAGAGAGTTTGCATGCAACACACACACACACACGCACACACACAAGCACGCACACAAGCACGCATGCACACACACACACACACACACACACACACACACACACATTTATGCTTGAACTTGATTTCACATAATACACATATATTATTTCTTCAAGCCTAAAACATAGTCTGAATACAATTCAATTCATATTTAAATATTTAAATATACATTTTAACTGCTGTTATTTTACTGAGAACAAGCAAGTTCCACAGACACATATTGGACGTCTAATGAATCCCCATTTCACATTCGGAATATTTTCCATTTGGTGGAGGAATATCATTATATGAATGTCAAGTAAATTCTAATGTCAGCTAAAGTCATCTTTCACAACACAATTAACCAAACTGACATTACAGGAATTTTTGGGATCCTATGAAACATCCTATGACTTTAATTATTCATATCAATAAGCATTCAAACAAACCAAAATAATAATCACATAATCACAAAAGCAACTGTTTATTTGCAAATAAATGTTTGTATTTTTAATAAAAGGCCAAGTGACTTCCCTGAAAATAAACTATTTATGAAACCTCACAAGACTGGGCAAATCAGTTATTTCTGCTACAGGCATCATTGAGGCACAATAACAGACAGAGTTAATGTATTGTCACCCTCGAAACCACTTTTATTGCATTATCATCTTCTTTCTGAATACACACAATTACCACGTTCTTGAATATTGTTATATAGTTGATGCCCACGGCCAGGAATCATTTCACTTAGCTCTTCCACTGTTAATTTCCTTTCCCCCCCAAAGCACGGCACTTCCTGTGGCTTATATTCTACTGTTAATACAATTTAATTCAAATTATGAGAATAAATATCATTATAATTGTATAATCTCTCTGGATATTTCTCTCCTTGAGGAAATATATATTAAATATATATTTTATACTGCAAAGGAGGACATTGAAATGTCAAATATTTTGAAGAATAAGCAATTTTTCTATTCTTTTTCTTTGTACGAATAATCGTAATAAAATAAAATAAACAGTTGCAAAGTAGATTTGGTGAGTAACCTCCAGGCCACATGCGTGACTTCATATCGATTATACTTTTAGCCAAGTTGGCGAACTACGAGTCTTGCAGTGACCCACGCTCATGCAGCTAAATCCACTTTAGCACATGCACATAATCACACATCAACACACACATGCATGCACGTGTGTGCGCGCGCGCGTGTGTTGGTGTGTGTGACCTCTCCTTGCCATGTAATAAAGTGAGGCAGTGAGGGAAGCCAGGGGCTGCTTCGCGGATCAGCAGCTGTCCTGTTGGTTAGCAACGCTCCAACTCCTCCCCCTCCCACCGAATGTTAGCCACTTTTCTGTCTCCATCTCTGGGGGGTGGGGGTGGCGGGAGTGGGGTGGGGTGGGGGGGGGTGGGGTTGGCTGTCCGAACTCTACCCCCCCCCCCCACCCTTGCACCCCCACACTTCCTGTTTCAGCAAGCGGCCAGGAAACTGAAGTTAACACACGACCCTCCTCCCCCTCCTCCTCTCCTCGTCTGTCCTCTTCCTCTTGCCTAAATGCGACGAAGCTGAAAATATATCTTTGAACTCGGTCACTGTGGGGAGACAGGGTGGGGGGTGCAGGAGGGGTGTGTGTGTTTGTGTGTGCGTGTGGGTGGGGTATGGAGGACCCCATGGTAGAATCTCTCGATAAAGACACTGCCTATCTCTCTTTCTCACTCACACACACCACACACACACACACACAACACACACACACACACACACACACACACACACCTGCCCCATTGCACTCCTCCGCCTGGTTGCCTCATCGTGGCAAACAGATGTACAGTAAAGCATGCCCACACACACCAACTACATCCAGAAATACCCCCACGCCCACACCCGTGCACGCTCTCCTTTTGTTCTATTGTTTGGTTGCTTTTCACCGCTTTCCTGCCATTTCCTTCTGGTATCGGTCGTCCCGCCTTATCTCACCTTTGTTCCCTACACCCTTGACTCTCCTCTCCTCTCCTCTCTCTGCTTCCTTCTCTGACATTGCTCTTTCATACTTCCCTGCCTCCGCTCCCCTCCCCCCACAGCAGAGTGAGTACCACACACAACACACACACACACAAGCATGCACACAAACCAGAAAAACATAGAAAGAGAGAGAGTGAGACCAGAGAGTGAGAGAGAGAGAGAGAGAGAGAGAGAGAGAGAGAGAGAGCGAGAGAGAGAGAGGTCTGTTCAGGCAGCGTTGTAGTGAGGTGACAGAGCTGGCTGGATTATCATGAAGATGAGATATCAAGGTGACTTTATATTGTTTTCTTTCCAACTCTAAAGTACACGTCATGCTCTTAAGGAGCTCATGGATGCTGCCACAGGAGCACTGAGGTGCTGTGTGTGTGTGTGTGTGTGTGTGTGTGTGTGTGTGTGTGTGTGTGTGTGTGGCCTCCCATCCCCAGCCTGAGGGCAGAGAGACATGAAGACAGGAAGCCTGACCTGACCTGCATGAGCCTGCAGCGACCACGCGGCATATGTTAACACAACAAGGCAGAGGAGGACATCAACCCTAACCCTAACAACAACAACAACAACAACAACAAAACATGACAATTTTGCTGTGTTGTACAACGATACCAAGACTGACATCCAACCAACCAAAGTGCAACTTGTGGTTACTTTTGCCTCGTATAATACTGTACGGGCTAGTTAGGTTGTTTTCATATTTATAACTAGGGCTGGGACTTTAACGCGTTCATTTTGATTAATTAATTCCAGAAAAAATACCGCGTTAAAACTAATTAACACATTTTAATCATACTTTATTTTTGCACTCCAAACACCACGGAACGTTTCTCAGTGGATGAATTCCAGGCGTACCGATCATAGCGACGCACAACGTGCATTGAGTGACGTCAGACAACAAAGCCCCACTAGAGCGTTGGAGGCTCAAATATGGACGCACCGGAAGAGACCGCGTTTGACTGTTTGTTTTGGTTACCATTTTAGATGGTAGATGAAAAAATACCTCCTCACCTGATTTATTCACTCAGAAAACATTTTCCTAATGAGTTAATGGTCTCAATCGCTAGTTTTAAGTGTTATTAAATGCAGAATGATGTTCATTTAGTAAATGATGGCGCTATTTAGAGTAAAATGAGAATAAAGAATAAAGCAGGGTGTGCTTTAGGGCGTGGTCGGTCAATCAAGATAGACTTTGTATCTATGGCACTATGTACATTTAAACAGCCATGAACTTGGTTTTGTTGTCGGTGTTTTCGTCAAAGAACTTTGACCTTTCACAGTGTGTTTCGGTGTCCATTTTTTACATATAGTCTTCAGAGTTAACAAATAGTATGCCATTTCTTTGCCTGTAATGTCAGCGCAATTCCAGTTCGCAATTTGTAGCCATCTCATCATCTGGGTTTCATCATCCTGTTGCTTCTGTTCTACACAACATACTTTCTATTATTAAGTCACTTCTGTACTTTTTCTCTTTCTCTTCTAAATGTGTGCTTCCTACATATAGTCTGAAACCATGCATAAGCTATTGCTACCTAAAGTATCATTAGGGTGCCTTTGCAATGCAAAGCACACTATTACTCTCCTGCATACTTCTTTATTATTTATTCTTCCGTACATTTTTCGGCGCGCTACTAGTCTCACAGTGTTGCCAGCACACACGCAAAAAAGACATCAAAACGTGCGCCTTGACCGGGAATAGCGTGCTACTACTTTTCTTATACATACCATTCATACTTTCCGAAATATTCAACATTTTCCAGCATTTTTGCCCTATTGAATGGGGGTGAATGTTCAAAATGTGTCCAAAACCACTCATATTCAACCTCTTCCCATTCATTCTTACATTCAGGTAGAAACTCCATTCAAACAATAGGCGCGTTCCGATATAGGGTACTTTTCCCTCTCGTGAGCTGCTATGGGTGTGGTTTGGAGAGAGGATCCGCCCAGGATCCGCCCAACTTCACCAGTGAGAGGGCCTTTTGAGCGGCTCAGTTAGTCCCTGAAGCAGGGCTAGTACGTTTTCTGGGCCGCTCGTAGCTAGTCGACGCTGATTGGATACGGTTGAGGCGGGTACGACGTGGGTAGAACTCGACACAACATATAAACAGCGCCATTTTTTAAAAAAACAAGCAGACGGAGACAAGCAGATCGATCTAGAACGATAAAGCAAAGCAAAGTACAGTAAAGTTAAGTTGTAGACGTAAGACGATGGATACAAGTGTAAGGAAGATGCTGCATCTATCAATTTTCCGTCACTGACGTCACGGTCAAAACCGGCGCTAAATGATTGCGTAAGACAAAACGTGTCGCGGAACTAATTACGTCACATTTGAACTCCGTGGGTAAGCCTCTCGACAGGTCCCTGCAGTGGGTACGGGACGCCAAGGGGAGCTAACTCGTGGGCGTAGGCAAAAACAAAAAGGCCTCTCACCAAAAAAGGGAAAAGTACCCTATATCGGAACACGCCTATTAAAACGTTCTAGAGCCCCCTTGTCGCGCCAATGGCAGTGACGCCATAGCCACGCCCCCTTGTCGCGCACACAGAAGCGACGTGGCTATGCGGTGACGAAATAGCTACGGCCCCCTCGCCAGAACCACACAGAGAGACACACACGTGTGTGTTTGGGGGGCGTTTATGCTGTGTGTGTGCTTTGTGTATGTAATTCTTGATTTAAGATCAAGACCTAGTTATGACCTTGCTAATACAAAAGTACAGTTTTATTTTTTAGGTATTGTTATTGTGCTAATGAAACATTACTTCAAAGTACATACGTGTATCTCTCTACTCCTCTCCTACACATCTGTGTGTGTGTGTGTGTGTATTGCTTGCTTAGCAGGCACCCTCAACATTTCCCTGGAATTTTTCGATTATTTTTATTCTTCTATAGCAGATCACTATTTTGCTGTCAGTATTTTTCCACAATATTTCTGTAAAGACAATAATGAACACTTAACAGTTCAGCGTGGCGCAGTCAGGGGCACCCATTGATATGACAGGGGTTCTCCCCAGGTGTTTTCACATGGTGGTGCAGGGACTCCACCATGCAACACAGTCAGTGGGGCGACTCTTTATTTTAATGTCATAAAATGAGGGCAAAATATAGCCAAATATTTTATTTACTAATTAAAACGAGCCTAAGTGTTATTCCAGTTACAATGTTTTTTTGTCTTTTACTGCCGATCCGGCACCCAGAATAGTGTGTGTGTGTTTTCTTTTTGTGCTTGCTGCAGTGTAATTTCATTGAAACGTCGAAACTTTGCACAATGTACAAACCACCATTTCGGTTTTTTGCTCATTTGAAGTACCCCCCACATGACGTGAACTGAAGTGGGTCGATGTTTCCATTGCTAACTCACACGTGTACAACCTCCAGCACTGGTCAAAACATCGGTTGCACATTGAAGTGCCATTCATTGCCGCCCATTTTGCCACATTTCTTTTAAGCATGATGCAAATACAACTTGTTTTAACAAATTGAAGCGTTTCAGAACATATGGAGAAACGTCATTGTCAATTAAATGTCCTCCTCATGAATCCCGATGTAGTTTCATTGTGACGCTGGAATTGCATTCTGGAGAGAACTGCATGAATAGATGCTTTTAAATTAAAAATAGCCTATTTGCATGGCAGATTGCAACGATGCTAGTAATGGATGCACAGATAGATGCATGGAGGGGAAACACTGGTCTATGGTCTGCCATTGTCTTCCCCCGCCAGCCCTGGGGAAGGTGCATGCGGGGGTGTGTGTGTGTGTGTGTGTGTGTGTGTGTGTGTGTGTGTGTGTGTGTGTGTGTGTTGTGTGTGTGTGTGTGTGTGTGTGTGTGTGTGTGTGGTGTGAGTATAGGCCCCCGCCATAGCCACGCCCCCTCGTCGTGCCAATGGCAGTGACGCCATAGCCACGCCCCCTGTCGCGCACACAGAAGCGACGTGGCTATGGCGGTGACGAAATAGCTACGCCCCCTCGCCAAACACAAAGAGAGACACACACGTGTGTGTTTGGGGGGCGTTTATGCTGTGTGTGTGCTTTGTGTATGTAATTCTTGATTTAAGATCAAGACCTAGTTATGACCTTGCTAATACAAAAGTACAGTTTTATTTTTAGGTATTGTTATTGTGCTAATGAAACATTACTTCAAAGTGCATACGTGTATCTCTCTACTCCTCTCCTACACATCTGTGTGTGTGTGTGTGTGTTATTGCTTGCTTAGCAGGCACCCTCAACATTTCCCTGGAATTTTTCGAGTTATTTTTATTCTTCTATAAGCAGATCACTATTTTGCTGTCAGTATTTTTCCACAATATTTCTGTAAAGACAATAATGACACTTAACAGTTCAGCGTGGCGCAGTCAGGGGGCACCCATGATATGACAGGGTTCTCCCAGGTGTTTTCACATGGTGGTGCAGGGACTCCCACCATGCCAAACACAGTCAGTGGGCGACTCTTTATTTTAATGTCTAAATGAGGGCAAAATATAGCCAATATATTTTATTTACTAATTAAAACGAGCTAGTGTTATTCCAGTTTACAATGTTTTTTGTCTTTTACTGCGATCCGGCACCCAGAATAGTGTGTGTGTGTTGTCTTTTTGTGCTTGCTGCAGTGTAATTTCATTGAAACGTTCGGAAACTTGCACAATGTACAAACCACCATTTAGTTTTTTGCTCATTTGAAGTACCCCCACATTGACGTGAACTGAAGTGGGGTCGTGTTTCCATGCTAACTCACACGTGTACAACCTCCAGCACTGGTCAAAACATCGGTGCACATTGAAGTGCCATTCATTGCCGCCCATTTTGCCACATTTCTTTTAAGCATGATGCAAATAAAAACTTGTTTAACAAATTGAAGCCGTTTCAGAACATAATGGAAGAAAACGTCAATTGTCAATTAAATGTCCTCCTCATGAAATCCCGATGTAGTTTCATTGTGACGCTGGAATTGCATTCTTTGGAGAGAACTGCATGATAGATGCTTTTAAATTAAATAAATAGCCTATTTGCATGGCAGATTGCAACGATGCTAGTAATGGATGCACAGATAGATGCATGGAGGGGAAACACTGGTCTATGGTCTGCCATTGTCTTCCCCCGCCAGCCCTGGGGAAGGTGCATGCGGGGGAGAGTGTGCTGTGTGTGTGTGTGTGTGTGTGTGTGTGTGTGTGTGTGTTGTGTGTGTTGTGTGTATGTGTGTGTGTGTGTGTGTGTGTGTGTGTGTGTGTGTTAAATGCCTATTGCTCTACACACTCACAACTGGAATAGACAGAACAAAATCCTGGCAGTAGGCGTGGGTTCTTCTGAGTGCGGGGCCTTTAGTGAACTTTGAGTGGGTATTAGTGCTGCATGAATTATGAACACCGAGCCGTGTTGCTGAGGCAATGAGGGGGAGGGGCTAGAGTGTGTGCGTGTATGTGTGTGTGTGTGAGTGTGAGTGTGTGTCACATGTTCCCACGAAGCTTGTGTCAGGTGTGCGACGCAACCCACCTCTGAAACCCTTTGACAAGAAGCCTGTGGGGGTCCATGGGTCAGAAACATTGCCCCCGGACAAACATGTTTTCCTAATGGCATGGATGCACGTCACGGTTTCATTGGGCCGGCTTTTTTTTGTGAAGTGAAGGCATATTATTGGGTGGCAGTAGCTCAGGGAGGTACGAGCTGTTGTCTGGGGAGCAGAAAGGTTGCTGATTCGATCCCCGGGTTCCAAGGTGTGGAGGTTGTCCTCTGAGCAAGACACCACCTAACCCTAACTGCTCCTGACGTGTTGGTTGTTACCTTGCATGGTTGGCACCGCCGTCGGGTGTATGAATGGGTGAATGCCAGGCGATACTGTAAAGCGCTTTGGATAAAAGCGATATACTGTATAAATGCAGTCCATTTACCATTTACCATTATTGTGTTACATAGCATTTAAGTTTGATATTTTCACATCACATTGGTCATAATTTATCATTAATAGCAATTTCTAAAATTTTATGAAGGTTATTAATAACCATGGAAATTGATTACATTTTCTGGTACTCCAGATATAGCAGACAGTGATGGCTTGGCTATTCCACAGCACAATCTGCAACACTTCACTATCGACTTTGGCACCCAACACGCATCGTTTAAATACCATATCTCATCACGAGCAGAGGTACTGACGGTGATAGACCACGCCCCTCACACACAGAGACACTGACCGTGATGGACCACGCCCCTAAGACACAGAGGTACTGACCGTAATGGACCACGCCCCTCACACACAGAGGTACTGACCGTGACGGACCACGCCCCTCACACACAGAGGTACTGACCGTGATGGACCACGCCCCTCAGACACAAAGGTACTGACCGTGATGGACCACGCCCCTCACACACAGAGGTACTGACCGTGATGGACCACGGCCCTCACACACAGAGGTACTGACCGTGACGGACCACGCCCCTCACACACAGAGGTACTGACCGTAATGGACCACGCCCCTCACACACAGAGGTACTGCCCGTGATGGACTACACCCCTCAGACACAAAGGTACTGACCATGATAGACCACACCCCTCAGACACAGAGATACTGACCGTGATGGACCACGCCCCTCAGACACAAAGGTACTGACCATGATAGACCACACCCCTCAGACACAGAGATACTGACCGTGATGGACCACGCCCCTCAGACACAAAGGTACTGACCATGATAGACCACACCCCTCAGACACAGAGGTACTGACCGTGATGGACCACGCCCCTCAGACCGTGGATGATCGGGTCAACCGCCGGGTTGTCCTTCCCGGCAACCTGAGGGAAAAACACAAAACAAACTCTCAGCCAATCATAAGACTATTGCATAGCACAGCATGTGAATCATGTGCAGTCCAATGACGATCAAGCTCTTACACATGTCTTGCATAACCTACATTTGGACAGTTTCAATTGAAGTATACTATAGTCACCAGGATTTACAGAACATATTGAAACAAGCAATGTTGGCTAAGTGTTGGGGGGGATTATACTGTATGTTTTCCCTTAGGTGCCATTATTGTTTGTTAGAGATTATAAATATTGTAGACAAAGAGCAGATAGACATGTACAGCCAGGTATACAAATTCATTGTAAATGATCAATACTTTATAGATATAGATTGAAGTTTTGCTCATCACTGACATTGTCTGGTGAGCTATAATCAAAACTTGGATAGATGTGAGCTGCTTTGAACAGATGTGAAAGAGATTGGGAAGGGTCTATAAGCCACTATTAAAAAATACATGCAATAATAATAACAATAACTGAATTTATATAGCACCTTTATAAAGAGAGTTTACAAAGTCCTTAAATTGTACCATTATTATTAATTCCATTACATTGTAATGGAATGCTTTTATGGAAATGAATGGTGAGAAGAAATTAACTGATTATCATTTGCGGTGACATTATGAACCTAGTATTCTTGAAAGAACCTTTATGTCTAGTTTTGGTCATCTGATGCATTGTACGTGCATGTGTGAGTTATGTGGCACCTTAAATAAGGTTAAATTCTATACATCACCTTTAATACACAAGGCCAACTTAACCAATAAGATAAACAGAGAAGGAAAAACAAGAAGGACAATTTGTCGTAATTAGGACAAAATGCCAATCCCCTACAAAACAATATGTACATTTGTATATTTAATCAAGGCTTATTCAAATGGATCGCCGCCATGAGATGGGGATGAACGCAGCATGCCAATGGTAACCCACGCCACCCAACTCCCCGGCTGAATAAATCATGAGAAGACGACTATTACGCTGCACGTGTACCCTATTGCAAATGAATCCCGATAGCATTGAAAAGTACCGTTTTCAATTAGATATTGTCCTGCAAGCCTCCCGCCACCACCTCCTCACGCTACGGGCGTCTAATTGAAGGCATTTCCAAGGAGACGGGAATGTGGGTTTTAACCCGCTGTACACCCAATTAGCAGCAAGACCATGATGTAACGACCACGTAATGCTGGTAGACAAACCCTCACATAGGACCCACTTCTGAGGGCCCCTTTGAGGCGCCCCTTGATACTCTGGCGCCTGCTTAGGTGCCCACCGGCAGATTGTGAGAACCAATCTCCATACTGACCCCCTCGACCTCCACCTCCGCCAACACCACCACACCTTCCCCACCTCCCCACCACCACCACCACTCCTTCATCCTCCTCTTCACTGATTCCTCTACTTCAAAGATGAAGGCGGAGGACCCAGAGAGAAGGCAGGAAGGAGGGCAGACGGGAAGGGAAGCCAGAGGGTATGAAGAAGGGGAATAATCCAGGATCTTGAATGACCACTGGGTTTTCACTTGTGTGCATGGTTGTTCTTAAATAGCGCCTGGCTAACATGGTCGCGCCCGTGTTCCTGTGCCAGCTAGTAAATGGTAGCGCTGTGTTTACCTTGCCGCCAGGCTTAGCTATCATAATGGGGCTGTGTCTAGCTAGCACTAGCTAACAGGTGAGCGGCTGTGTCTTACTAGTGTCAGTTAGCTAAGATAGATCATGCGTGGTCTTACTAGTGTCAGCGAAGATGATAATGCTGTGTCTACTAGTGTCAGTTAGCTAAGATGATCATGCCTGTGTCTTACTATGTCACTTAAGCGAAGATGATAATACTGTGTTCTTACTAGTGTCAGTTAGCCTAAGATGATAATGCTGTGTTTAACTAAGTGTCAGTTAGCTAAGATGATAATGCTGTGTCTAACTTAGTGTCAGTTAGCTAAGATGATTATGCTGTGTCTTACTAGTGTCAGTTAGCTAAGATGATAATGCTGTGTCTTACTAGTGTCAGTTAGCTAAGATGATTATGCTGTGTCTTACTAGTGTCAGTTAGCTAAGATGATAATGCTGTGTCTTACTAGTGTCAGTTAGCTAAGATGATAATGCTGTGTCTTACTAGTGTCAGTTAGCTAAGATGATAATGCTGTGTCTTACTAGTGTCAGTTAGCTAAGATGATAATGCTGTGTCTTACTAGTGTCAGTTAGCTAAGATGATAATGCTGTGTCTTACTAGTGTCAGTTAGCTAAGATGATAATGCTGTGTCTTACTAGTGTCAGTCACCAATCAATAATAATAATAACAATAATAATAACAACAACAACAATAATAATTACAATAGGGTTCCTACTACGTAGGACCCCTAATAATAATAATAATAATAACAATAATAATAACAATAATAATAACAATAATCATAATACTTATAGCATTTTCTAAGTAGGTTCAAAGACGCTTCACACAGGGTACAATCATTTAGTAGGCCTGTGTATTAGTAAAAGACAAGTCGTTAAAAACTAGAGGAATCATGAGATGGAGGGAGGGGAGAGGTGATTTCAAACAGCACTCCACGTCAGCTACAATTTATTACACACTTTAGAGAATTTACTGGCCATTTATGGGGACGGCAATGCTGAAATAGAAAAAAGTGAAATATGTTTGGAACACACGTTTTGAGCTCGGCAGCTAGAAGTTCATGTGTTGGCAAAATCAGGCAATGCAAAGGGAGCCACACAGAACATCTAAAACCACATATAAGCCATAACATAAATAATACATAATATTGCACAAAATAGGAGCCCCCAAAATGTTATGGCAACTGAGCTTGCTAGCCTCTTCTTTTCATTATCACTACGTCCCGAGCAAGTTACGCTGTGCAGTGTCTCGAGGAAACTCAACACACGATTCTCATTGGCTGTCAGCATTCACAGAAATCACAGAAATGTGTCGAATCAGGTTTATACATATTGTTGGGTTATTCGGTCCGCCGCAATCTCTTTCCTCTTTTCTCTTTCCTCAGTTGAGTTTGCTTTAAATCACATTTTAAATCTTGATTGTTTCACCAAGGGTCTGTTCCTGGTGTGTGGTCCTTGATTGGTCGTGCTTGCAGGTCAGTCAAGACCTCTTCCTGACAAGTAGGCGGTTCTTGACACAGTTAATCAACGCTGTGCCCCAGACCTTGCATGTAGAAGGCTGGCTCTGCAAGGCTGGCTCGCTGGTAGCAAAGGTTGCTCCGCACTCTCTGCCCCGTGGAGTGGAAGTACATATGCTCGCTTCCATCGGGAGGCTTGTTCTCCACGCCTGCAGCTAGACCTTACCCTACTTACTTATTTCCCCACCACCTCCTTGGCTTCTCTCCCCAGCATGCGGTCTATTCTCTTCAGTGTATAGTATGGTGGTCTGTCCTCACCAGCATCCATCTGTCAGCCAGCTGCCTGAGTAGCCCCCCCCCCCAACATGGTCCGAGGGCTTGGGCTCCAAACATGGCAACACATTGGACATGAGAGATGTACTACTGCGACCAGTGATCGCTCTCGTGGGCCCGGGTGTACACGTGTGTGTGTGTGTGTGTGTGTGTGTGTGTGTCGGTAGGTGTACACGTGTGTGTGTGTGTGTGTGTGTGTGTGTGTGTGGGTGGGTGGATCTCACGTGTGTGTGGGCGGGTGTGAAATCTCCCCGAACGACTTTGACTTCACTTTGAAGCTAACATATGAAAAATACTATCGGCTTTCTTTACATCCTTTATTTCCCAACATCCAAACAAACATGGACACATTTACATAAGGAGGTCATTTTCTTTCTAGAGGGAGGGAAGGGGTGGGTGTGTGTATGTGGGGGGGGGGAGACTGGTGAAGCTAGCAGACAATTCGTTCATCAGAGGGATGCTGTAGCATATCTAGGGCAGCAGCCATGCAGAGATGAAGTGGGTGGGGAGGAAAGTTGGGGCTGGGGACGTCTCCTCAGAACTGTGGCAGTGACGAGCGGCGCTAGCATCAGACTTAACATTGATAATGAGGTTCTTTGTATTGCTAGCAAACCGCGGAAAGTGGACAACAGCCAAACGAGATGCAAGGTATTCTGTTAGTCCACATAGACGCTGTGGGTGACTGCTGGTTGGAGCTGCTGTGAAGAACTAGAAGGAACTCTGCAGTGGTTTAACAGGGTTGGTATATTATAGGCCTACTGTCTTATTATCCTCATTGGGGTTTCAATCAAAGGTATTGTGTGCATAGTACATATTTAAATATGTGTCTTTAGTTTGTTAATAAATTCAAGTCAACTTTCCTGCCTGCGGTTTATGGCCTTGGAACTGCAGTTGGCAGCAACGATGCATAAAGTGAGAGATTCACAACTGCCATACAGGCCGATTCCTTTGTGTCCACATATTTTCTGGAAACTGATGGTGGGTATTGTGTAAACACCTGGCCAGCATTCTCATCACTATGGGCAACAGCAGCAATAACGTTCTATATCCAATTCTCCCTGTGTCACTTAAGCCGTCTCCTACACAATCCTCTTCACACTTCAAGTTAAAAAATCGTTTTTGTTCCCAAGGAGAACTTCGTAGTGCTGCAGGAGCACAAACTCGGCGCCGTTCACGCCACACCACATAGTACGAGACAAGGAGTCCAACATGCATTTAATATATACACACACACACACACACACACACACACACACACACACACACAAATGCTCCAAGATGTTTCATACAACCCTTTATGAATATTTAATGAATACAAGATGACAGATAAAGTGTGTAAATGTCATTGTGGTCTGAAAACTGCACTTTTGGGCCATAGGGGTTAAAAGTATTTTTAAATAAAAGGGTTTCAAAATGTACGCATGCTGACACAACAAGGTAATAGCCACCTAATTATACAACTCCTCAATTAAAAGACCCAGGAATTAAAATGATGATACAGAAGACAAAATTAAATGGACACAGCACCCAAAACACAACATGCTCTTTGCATGCCTTCCGCCTTTGGCGCCTGTCTCCATGTGCTGGTGATGTCTGTGTTTTGGTCATGTTGTGTCTCAACTGTATTGTGCCATGAATGTATCATCCTACATGGTGTGTTTAGTGGGAGGTGTTTGCTTGTGACTCTGCTGCAGTTTCCAGTCCCACTGTTTATTGAAATAAACAGTGCTGGCTAATAGCTATCATTATCCCTTTATTTGGACTTATCCACAGGCCCTCTCTGCCCCATTGGCTGCCATCCAGCACATGCGTATGGCATACTTCCTTAGTGCAACTTGGGTCGGATCCAAATGGGATTCCCCTAATGTTTTCAAAGTCACACACACTTCAATTTGTGTTATTCATTCTTACCCTGATCAGGTAACACACGCCTTCATTTCACAACGTTTTCCCACTGGCTTGGTCATATTTTTAATTTGATCTCATCATATTACCTTTCTTTTCTGAAAGTACCACACCATCTGTAAGCATGCAACTATTGTCCTCATTGGCAAAAAAATCTGTCAAAGTGAACTCGTTAAACTGATTTACAGAAGTGGGTTAGAACAGGTAGAGAGCCTGCTCCATCCATTCCCATTCCCCTACAGAGCAGGCAGAACGTTGGCAGACGCTCCTCTCACTGCTCCATCTCCTGTTCCAGCACCTGGACGGACCTAAGATCCATGCTTGGCTTGTGCTCGTTGACTTCTCAACGGTGTGTAACACTAGCCAACAACTTTCTGGCAGAGAAGCTCCTTGTTTACCTCCAGGTGGATCTGATTTCAACTGGTCGGTCTCAGTGTGTTACAGTGAAGGGCTCTGAGCAGCTGGTATGAAAGACGGGAACTCCTAACATTTGCTGATTGATTCTGTGATCATAAGCCTAGCTCCAGGATGAGAAACAGCCCATGGTGCCATCATTGAGTTTATGTCCCAACAGAGTTTCTAGAACTGAATGTACTCAAACTAATGGACATTGATTTTGTGTGTCACCTCCACCAGTGGTCAGGGACGCGGACATTGAGATTGTGGATACCTTGGACCGCTATTGACAAGCAAGTCCAACTTGTCAATAGCAAGAGGCCAACACTGACACTATTTACAAGAAACTGCAGTCGAAGTTTTCTAAACTTACGCAAACTGGAGGATTTAATGTCTCGTTTTTTATACAAGGTTGAGACATTTTGTATGCTGGCCTGGTTTGGAAGCGGGACTCCTTTTAATACAAATCCACTCCACTGGTGAAGGTGGCCAGTCAGATCACTGGGGTGGGACAGGACCAGTTAAACCAGTTAAAGACATCTTTAATGGCATGGGCTCAGGAAGACCCATGCTATGCTGGCCTCCCCTGGGGGTCCGGCACTTCAGAGATGCCTAGGGGTATAACCAAAGGGACAGAGAACTCCTTTATCCCTGTGGTCATTCATGTATGACTGATGACTGGTCATGATGATATGGGCTCGTGTGTGTGTGTGTGTGTGTGTGTGTGTGTGTGTGTGTGTGTGTGTGTGTGTGGTGTGTGTGTGGTGCGTGC
>PIJE02000090.1:450103-465103 GCA_002895965.2 Coryphaenoides rupestris
TATGGGCAACAGCAGCAATAACGTTCTATATGCCAATTTCTCCCTGTGTCAGCTTAAAGCCGGTCTTCCTACACAATCCTCTTCACACTCAAGTGCAAATCGTTGTTTGTTCCCAAGGAGAACTTCGTAGTGCTTGCAGGAGCACAAACTCGGCGCCGTTCACGTCAACCACCGCCGACGCGTATTTTACGAGCTTGAACGTGCGATCCCGTAACAGTTGTTGTGTGTGTGTGTGTGTGTGTGTGTGTGTGTGTGTGTGTGTGTGTGTGTGTGTGTGTGTGTGTGTGTATTATGTATATATTAAATGCATGTTGGACTCCTTGTCTCGTACTATGTGGTGTGGCGTGAACGGCGCCGAGTTTGTGCTCCTGCAGCACTACGAAGTTCTCCTTGGGAACAAAAACGATTTTTTAACTTGAAGTGTGAAGAGGATTGTGTAGGAGACGGCTTAAGTGACACAGGGAGAATTGGATATAGAACGTTATTGCTGCTGTTGCCCATAGTGATGAGAATGCTGGCCAGGTGTTTACACAATACCCACCATCAGTTTCCAGAAAATATGTGGACACAAAGGAATCGGCCTGTATGGCAGTTGTGAATCTCTCACTTTATGCATCGTTGCTGCCAACTGCAGTTCCAAGGCCATAAACCGCAGGCAGGAAAGTTGACTTGAATTTATTAACAAACTAAAGACACATATTTAAATATGTACTATGCACACAATACCTTTGATTGAAACCCCAATGAGGATAATAAGACAGTAGGCCTATAATATACCCTGTTAAACCACTGCAGAGTTCCTTCTAGTTCTTCACAGCAGCTCCAACCAGCAGTCACCCACAGCGTCTATGTGGACTAACAGAATACCTTGCACCTCGTTTGGCTGTTGTCCACTTTCCGCGGTTTGCTAGCAATACAAAGAACCTCATTATCAATGTTAAGTCTGATGCTAGCGCCGCTCGTCACTGCCACAGTTCTGAGGAGACGTCCCCAGCCCCAACTTTCCTCCCCACCCACTTCATCTCTGCATGGCTGCTGCCCTAGATATGCTACAGCATCCCTCTGATGAACGAATTGTCTGCTAGCTTCACCAGTCTCCCCCCACCACCAGCCACAACCCACCACGCCCCCCCCCCCACACACACACACACACACACACCCACCCCTTCCCTCCCTCTAGAAAGAAAATGACCTCCTTATGTAAATGTGTCCATGTTTGTTTGGATGTTGGGAAATAAAGGATGTAAAGAAAGCCGATAGTATTTTTCATATGTTAGCTTCAAAGTGAAGTCAAAGTCGTTCGGGGAGATTTCACACCCGCCCACACACACGTGAGATCCACCCACCCACACACACACACACACACACACACACACATGTGTACACCTACCGACACACACACACACACACACACACACACACACACATGTGCACACCTACCGACACACACACACACATGTGTACACCTACCGACACAAACACACACACACACACACACACACACACACACACACACACACACACACACGTGTACACCCGGGCCCACGAGAGCGATCACTGGTCGCAGTAGTACATCTCTCATGTCCAATGTGCTGCCATGTTTGGAGCCCAAGCCCTCGGACCATGTTGGGGGGGTGGGGGGGGGTACTCAGGCAGCTGGCTGACAGATGGATGCTGGTGAGGACAGACCACCATACTATACACTGAAGAGAATAGACCGCATGCTGGGGAGAGAAGCCAAGGAGGTGGTGGGGAAATAAGTAAGTAGGGTAAGGTCTAGCTGCAGGCGTGGAGAACAAGCCTCCCGATGGAAGCGAGCATATGTACTTCCACTCCACGGGGCAGAGAGTGCGGAGCAACCTTTGCTACCAGCGAGCCAGCCTTGCAGAGCCAGCCTTCTACATGCAAGGTCTGGGGCACAGCGTTGATTAACTGTGTCAAGAACCGCCTACTTGTCAGGAAGAGGTCTTGACTGACCTGCAAGCACGACCAATCAAGGACCACACACCAGGAACAGACCCTTGGTGAAACAATCAAGATTTAAAATGTGATTTAAAGCAAACTCAACTGAGGAAAGAGGAAAGAGGAAAGAGATTGCGGCGGACCGAATAACCCAACAATATGTATAAACCTGATTCGACACATTTCTGTGATTTCTGTGAATGCTGACAGCCAATGAGAATCGTGTGTTGAGTTTCCTCGAGACACTGCACAGCGTAACTTGCTCGGGACGTAGTGATAATGAAAAGAAGAGGCTAGCAAGCTCAGTTGACATAACATTTTGGGGGCTCCTATTTTGTGCAATATTATGTATTATTTATGTTATGGCTTATATGTGGTTTTAGATGTTCTGTGTGGCTCCCTTTGCATTGCCTGATTTTGCCAACACATGAACTTCTAGCTGCCGAGCTCAAAACGTGTGTTCCAAACATATTTCACTTTTTTCTATTTCAGCATTGCCGTCCCCATAAATGGCCAGTAAATTCTCTAAAGTGTGTAATAAATTGTAGCTGACGTGGAGTGCTGTTTGAAATCACCTCTCCCCTCCCTCCATCTCATGATTCCTCTAGTTTTTAACGACTTGTCTTTTACTAATACACAGGCCTACTAAATGATTGTACCCTGTGTGAAGCGTCTTTGAACCTACTTAGAAAATGCTATAAGTATTATGATTATTGTTATTATTATTATTATTATTATTATTATTATTAGGGGTCCTACGTAGTAGGAACCCTATTGTAATTATTATTGTTGTTGTTGTTATTATTATTGTTATTATTATTATTGATTGGTGACTGACACTAGTAAGACACAGCATTATCATCTTAGCTAACTGACACTAGTAAGACACAGCATTATCATCTTAGCTAACTGACACTAGTAAGACACAGCATTATCATCTTAGCTAACTGACACTAGTAAGACACAGCATTATCATCTTAGCTAACTGACACTAGTAAGACACAGCATTATCATCTTAGCTAACTGACACTAGTAAGACACAGCTATCCTGTTAGCTAGTGCTAGCTAGACACAGCCCCATTATGATAGCTAGCTGGCGCAAGGTAAACACAGCGCTATTATGATAGCTAGCTGGCGCAAGGTAAACACAGAGCTACCATTTTAGCTAGCTGGCACAAGGTAAACACGGCGCGACCATGTTAGCCAGCGCTATTTAAGAACAAACCATGCACACAAGTGAAAACCCAGTGGTCATTCAAGATCCTGATTATTCCCTTCTTCATACCCTCTGGCTTCCCTTCCCGCTGCCCTCCTTCCTGCTTCTCTCTGGGGTCTCCCGCCTTCATCTTTGAAGTACCTGTGTTATGATGTACATGTGACAATGAAACACTTTGTATTTGACTTTGACAAAGTCAGATATCTAAATGAATACCTGAACACAACCTTTTGCAAACAGACATGGCTGACATGCTAGTGTAGGCGCCAACACGCTAGTTTGTCAGAAATTGCATGGGAGAAAAATTGCAACAAAAACCTCCCAACAGAGAAAACGTTAACACCTCTGCACAAAGCTGCTGCGGAGAATATCGAGAGATAGAATGCGGCTCGCACCGCTTACCACACACAATGATGAGCAACGTGGGCCGTGACATAATGGGATGGCACCGAGAGACTTGCATGCGCACGAGCACACACACACACACACACACACACACACACATACACACACACACACACACACACGCCCGCCCACTCAAAGCACAAAGGACACTGGAACACGGCGTCCACACCTGAAAAAACACGGCCATGGCGGCGATGATCCGTTTCTGCCGTATGGCCCCGCCCAGGCTGTCAAAGTCGTCCGAGTTGTACATGTAGATCTGCATCTGTTGGACACAGAGACACACAGGGGAGGACGCTGGTTAGGGTCACGTCCTTCATTAGCAGCCTCGCCGTGCACCTTCACAAGGTGTCGCATAGCAGCCGCATAAAACACACAACTCTTCCAAGGGGAATGTTCTTCAATTCAATTCAAGTATGCCCTAAATCCTGTTTTAAATAAATTAGTTTGACACAATAAAAAAACCAATACATTTCTGTGTCGTAAGAACTAATGACCCAATATCATGTTTTTCTTTTCTTTTCATTTTTTTCTCAAAAGAAAACATTAAATTAACAAACCATGTCGGACACATTTTACTGGAAAACAAAGCACTTTGATTGACTAATAACACACACGTGCGAGTATCCAAGACGACCAGAGTGAGTTGCCTACAACTGCAACTCCATAGATCATTGCCTTCAAATGGCCGAGAAACCAGTTGCAGCAGATAATGAGTGATCAGAACATGACAATGTATTCAACTGACTCAATACTTTGAAATGTGAACCAAATGTTGAAACACCACCGTGTGTGTGTGTGTGAGTAAATAAGAGAAAAACAGGAAGGGGACCAGAGACAGTGTGTGTAATTTATGTGTGTGTGTGTGTGTGTGTGTGTGGGTGTGTGTGTGTGTGTGTGTGTCTGTGTGCATGTTGATTTGTCCAAATGTTTACATAAAAGCTCTGGCAGATATTGTTGTGTCGGAGAAAACATGGTCGCCTGCCAAAAGCCATGTTCCGTCCTTATTACTTGCCAAAATCAACATTGTCAATATTACCGGCGTAGCGTATTCCACAGCTTCCTAATCTTTGGGTGTATGGCACAGCAAACTGTATGTATCCTTTCTGGTCTGTTTGAGGAGTAAACACTTGTCAAGCGGAGCGGATAGCGAGGCTGTTGAGTTTCTTAGCAGAGGCACATTAAATGGATTCACTCGTAGTCGTGTTAATGAAAGATCGCGTCTTCCTGAATGGAGCTCTGCTGCTGGAGTGCCGAAGCGGCTACAAGGTGACGGACATCGGGGGTGAGGTTCTGTTTCATCCAGCAGAGCTGTTGCAAATGCCAGATATACTGTATATATATATATACGTACATTTAATTAAGAACGGGAAACACTACAAACACACTAACAAAGGCAAGGCACGCAGAGCCCTGATTCTACTGTTTATGAGAATGATTATTATGATTTGGATTATGATTATGATTAGGAACTATTTATTATTGTATGACTTACTTTTTGAATGTGACGTACAGAGAATTGATGGTTTAAGGTTTAGATTGAATTCCACACTCTTATGTTTTTACGACCCTGTTATGTGATGATGATCAACCCACACCGGCCACAATTAGCATCCCAGGGTCCCTCTACCAGTGGCGTTGACGTCACAAAAACGATCAGAGATCAGAGTTTTTGGTTAAAATCTTGTTTTTGGAGGGAGACCCGGCCAAGACAGCACACCAGTACGAGGATAAGGTTAAACAAACAACTGAAAAACTACCATGGTACTTCGGGTTTACTGGCTGAGTATCAGCTAGAGGAAGCGATAGAGAGAAAGAGAGAGAGATATGAGAGACAGTGAAGACAGAGAGAGGGAGGGAGAGAGAGAGAAAAAGAGAGAGAGAGAGAAAGAGAGGAGACACACACAACACACACACACACACACACACACACACACACACACACACACACACACACACACACACACACACACACACACACACACACACACACACACACACACACACACACACAGATTAAGGAGGAATCACGCTGTCTGCCTTTTAGCTAGGAGCATGGAGGGCGTGTGAGGGCAGCCCCTGCTCTCCAGCCTCCCCCGGGGTAGAATATTGCAGAGGGGGTGTGTGAGGTGGACCACCTCTCAGCATCACACGGCCCAAAATACTAGTTGTTTTTTTTGGGGGGGGGTGGGGTAGAGAAGAGGGGATGCCCCCACTGCTTCAGAGGCGAGCGGGGGGGGGGGGGGAGTCCACATGATACACAACGTCATGTTGCTGCTGCAGCGCTGGAGAGGAAGCACCAGCAATCAGGAGCTGGACCCGGACCAGTGTGGGTCCCCGGATACACGCTGCTGTTGGCCGGCCCAGGACCCAATCAGAGAGAGAGAGAGAGAGAGAGAGAGAGAGAGAGAGAGAGAGAGAGAGAGAGAGAGAGAGAGAGAGAGAGAGAGAGAGAGAGAGAGAGAGCCCTTTGGCTGAGTAGACCACCTCAATCCGTCGGGGAGGAGATTTGTGTGTGTGTGTGTGTGTGTGTGTGTGTGTGTGTGTGTGTGCGTGTGTGTGTGTGCGTGTGTGTGTGTGTGTGTGTGTGTGTGTGTGTGTGTGTGTGTGTGTGTGTGTGTGTGTGTGTGACGGTTGAGTTCAAACGGAGCCTCTCCTGTGCTGCGTGACCTCTCAGTGTGAGGAGTGTGCTGTTCAGCCCCTGGACAACACACTCCTCACTTCAGGATGGTGACATTACATTGACTGCATTCGGCAGAAAACTGTTCAAAGCGACTTAAGAGTGTGAGTGAGTTGAACAACAACATATCACTGACATTACGGTACGATTTTAATAGAACAAGTTTCAAGCACACATGATTGCAAGGTTAACCCCCCTACTGGTTAACAGCAAGATAGCGAGGATAAGATGCTAGAATAAAATGATATCTGGGATAAGATGATAGTTGGGATTAGAACAGCAAGATAGCAGATATTTACTGTGCTTTAGAAACCCCAAACACAACAGGATGCAGGCATATTCCTTCCTTTCCTCAGTGTTTCTATTCAGTCAGCTGCTATAATGTACATTGATGCCTTAGTAATGGAAATAACTCCTATAATCTCCTCTAACAGGGATGGTGGCTGTGTCCCAAACGGAAGCCATCCGCCTGCTGCCTCGCTATCTAGCGAGGCATTGTCCTCCGGAGGCCGCAGTGTTTCTATATGAAGTGACCTGTGAAGGAGTCTGGAGAGAGACAGACATCCAAGGCAGCGCTGAGACCTCATGACCTCAACAAAATACACATTGGACAGTAGACGGCCATCAGTTAACACCACAATCAGACAAACTGGTTTTCATGTGGATATTCAGTGACTAAACTGTCGATTACTTGGTTGAAAAAAAAAGAGGTTCAAATAAAGTCAATAGAATTTACATGTGGACACTAACTCTGGCTGTTGCTCGCCATTGTTTTCCTCTTATCAGAGCAGTGGCGCTGGGGCAAGGGATTGTGGGATATCCTAAACGATGAAGCATGCATCCCATGCTGCCTTCAAATCCTAAAGTCTAGTCAGAGGAGGCTCCTCAGCAGGCAACAATAGTTGTCATTATTTGTTTGGGACTTGATAACTTGATGACTTGATGACTTGATGCCTTGATGACTTGATGCCTTGATGCCTTGATGACTTGATGCCTTGATGACTTGATGCCTTGATGCCTTGATGACTTGATGACTTGATGCCTTGATGCCTAAATAGGCAGCATTTAACTGCTTGGGACCCAGCCGGTGTCATCATAGGCAGTAGGTGTCGCTGAGAACACTAATGATGGTGGTAAATGTGTTCAGTTGATCTGTCGCTGTTATTTTCTTTGTCTTCTTGGCCTTTTTGAAATAATCAATATAATACTTTTTAGTTTGATATTTATGAGTGCATGTGAGGATGCTAACTCTGGCGTTCTCTGGCATCCTCACATGCGCTGGTCCACTAACACGCTGACACTAGCTTACAAACTGCGTGTGAAATTCACGGACACAGTTGCTAAATATGATTGACATACAAAAAAGGAATTCCAGGGAATGTCTGAGTTGCTACTAGATTGAGCTAAGCAAGCGTTTTTGTGTAGATATGTGTGGTTCTGTTTGGGAAATCTCACTTAGTCTATGAAGTGGTCTGGCTGACGGGACTCAGACAGAACTACGTCTGGAAAGCTCCTCTGTCTGAGAGTGGCCGTGGCATAAGCGGGATAATCCACAACAAGGTGTTCTGTTATCAGAAAATAATGTACGACGCTGGGCTAAGAAACGCCCCGACAGCAGCCCACACCGCCGCGGATTATACCTTACTTAACACGTCTGCATGACCGGCGAGTATATTGTTAGTTATTATTTAACTGGAAGTAACTGTAGCACTGTTTGAACACTTTGCTTTCGCTGGACGTACAGAGATGTTGGAGACAGCAACAACTGCGATCAAGAGACCATCTACATGGACAGGGTTCGACTGATATTACCTTGTGTGTTTGTTAACTGTCATGCTGTGCACACATACACATATATATTGCATTTGCAGCCTGCATTTATGCACACGCACACACACACACACACACGCATGCACGCACACCCCCGCCCCCTCACCCACATGGTCGGTCACAGTCCAACACAGACGTGATCTACGGCATGGTACACAATGAAGCATTAATATTGGGTCGCGCTCGCACACCAGACAGACTCTCCGCATTAACAGGTGGAGATGATTAATCAGGCGGCCTGTGCGGCCGACATTTTAATATATCATTATTATGGATGCTCTAAGTGGTGCGGAGAGGGGAGGGGAGGGGGCAGTGGGAGATTAGAGAGAGGGAGGTGATGGGGGGGATAAGTTTCATATGTTGACATCCAAACTTCAGGCGGATTCTGGTACGTCTTGTGAAATAACATTGGACACCTTTTAGTGAATAATTTAGTGAATGTTGTGACGTGTCATATGGTTCACGTTGCTGTTCGTAGCATAGAAGGCTCAGTAAAGGAAATAGACAGAAATGTATTGCCAATAACACCTATAATACAAATACCTTATATTATTAATAATACTATAATCCTCCAACCTGATAGTGTCATGGACAACCACTGGAGACGTTTGGAAATCACGTTTAATTAAGTGTCTTGCATGGTACAGGGTAACACAACTGAATAATATATTCCAAAGGTAAGGGGTACGGGGACACGGGTCTTGGGGTCCACGGGTCTAGAACAGGGGACGTCGGAGCGGGGAGCAGGAGAGTGTGGCCGGCGGGGAACTCACACACACACACACACACACATGATCCCTCCTATGAGGGCATCGGTACAGGCAGGGAACAGGCGGAAGACGTTGTCGTAGTGGCAGCGGGTCCTGAACCGGGTCCGGAAGTCAGGTGGGTAGAGGTACCGTGAACAGACAGGAATCAAGGTCGGGGAAAGAAGGCTTAGGCGTTCTTCGGGATTCAGGCGAGGCAGGGAGGTCAGGGACAGGCAGAGTCGGCAACGGGTAATCGATCTGGGAATTGCTGGAGAGTCTTGTGTACATGGAGCGAAGAGACAAGCTGGCAGTGTGCATGTGGAGAGGAGGAGCTTATATAGGAGGTGATGTAGCTGATGACTTGACTGATTGACTGATTGAATGATTGACATGAAAATGGAAACTTACAGAGTGGAGTGCGGACCATGACAGACAGAGGTATAGGGATTCATGGGTTGTATCTTCTGGAAGAAGCGTGCATATGAGTGTTGACAAGGACATAACAGATAAGACATAACAGAAATGTGTGGACGTTAAAAGCACTCTGAACCAACTATGAATGAAAAGTAATTCATCTGACTTCATGCTTTATTCTACTATGAGGTGGAGGGTCGAATAGGCAAAAGAAAATGGATAGGAAGGCAATTCCTCAAGTTTTCCCATCAATCTCCATCTTGTCATATACAATTATGGAAGTGTAGGAGGAGAGATGAAATGTGGGGAAATCGTGTTCCGATGTTAGAAAGTTGACAACAACAACATAACTGGATGTTTACTTCTGACACAAATGTCAACACACGATTAAATGGTTGTATTTGAATGTTTTTATTTGACTCAATAGGTTATTTTCTCATAAATTGCACTGGTTGAACGAAGCATGCTAACAATAGCCCCCACATTGAGGCTTCGCATTCCAACCCAATCAGCAGGTACTCCACAAAACAGAAATATTGTGTCAGTGTGTTAACACCCCATCTAGCTGAGCAGTCATCACAACACGGCCACTTAATTAACGCTAGTGGCGCCTGAAGCACTAGTTACCACTCCCACTGTTCCACATCAGATCCAGAAGGAACTCACTATAGATTCACTCAGCACTTTAATTTGAGATACGACAGGAGACCACGAGGGAGTGCGTGAGGAAGTCCATGTGGCCGTGGCTTCCACTTTCCCTTCATCCCTTGCCTCCTCGCCTCCTCTCCATGCTTCCCTCCTCCTCACCCCCCCACCAAGACCCCCTACCTCCTGGGTGGAGTTGGGGGGGAGGGGCTTCATCTGAGGGTGGTACAGGGAGCCCCCCACCAGCCCCACCCCACACTCCCCCAGCTCCCCAAGCCTTAGCTCAGCAGGGATCTGTGATACAACCATTGAGGGCATTGAGGGGTGCATGTCCCCCCATAGGACGGCCTTGTCCTTACCAGGACTGCCTCTGTGTGTGTGTGTGTGTGTGTGTGTGTGTGTGTGTGTGTGTGTGTGTGTGTGTGTGGTGTTGTGTGTGTGTGTGTGTGTGTGTGTGTGTGTATGTGTGTGTATGTGATGGTGGTGTGAATCAAACTATTGAGTCTCCATTCACTGTTGTGAGAGTGAGCTATATAGCTGAGGGCAGGCAGCTCATCAAACAGCAGCTGTGGTGGAGCAGCCCTCACTGCTGGCTGCTCTCCGCACTCCCTCTCCCCCCCCCCCCCCCCCCCACACACACACACACACACACACACACACACATGCGCAAGCACACACACACACACACACACACACACACACACACACACACACACACACACACACACACACACACACACACACACACACACACACACACACACACACACACACACACACACACACACACGAGGAGAAAGAAACCCAAGGTAAGTGTATTATTTTCTATTATTTTCTAAGTAGGTCACTAGTCACCAGTGGCCTTTTTTCAATTCCAATTCATCTTACTCATAAAAAGTCGGAGTGTGTGTAGTATTGTGATGCTTTGTACGGAGAAAAGAAGGTACAAAAACTCCCAAAAACTAATGACAAGGGGGGGGGGAGCATCATCAGAGGCGGTGGGCATCAATTAGCTTTCATTAGAAAAAAAAACCAGCAGGAGAAGAGGAGCAGTTGAGGAGGAGAGAGGGAGCTGGAGAGAGAGAGAGATGGAGAGACAGAGACAGGGAGACAGAGACAGGGACAGGGACAGGGACAGGGACAGGGGACATGGGAACACGGGACAGGGAGAGAGAGAGAGATGGAGAGACAGAGACAGGGACAGGGAGAGAGACGAGCGAGAGATGGAGAGACAGAAGACAGGCGAGAGCGAGACAGGGGAGAAGAGGAGAGAGGAGAGAGAGAGAGAGAGAGAGAGAGAGAGAGAGAGAGGGAGAGGGAGGAGAGGAGAGAGAGAGAGGGAGGAGACAGGGAGAGAGAGACAGGAGAGAGGGAGAGAGAGAGAGAGCTACAATGCAGGAAACAAACGTGGTGGGGGGGGGGCACAAAATAAATCTGTGTGTGTGTGTGTGGGGGGGGAGGTGCGACAATAAGTCAAGCAAATGTGGATGGGCCCCTAATGAGAGAGCAACGGACAGAGAGAGAGAAAGAGAGAGAGAGAGAGAGAGAGAGGGAGAGTGTGGTGTGTTTTGTTTTGTTGAGTGTGTGTGTGTGTGTGTGTGTGTGTGTGTTGGGGGGGGGTGGAGGTAATTACTGTTGTACTCTGCAGTCACGGGGAGAGAGAAAACCCAACACTTCCTTTGTTCCTGTACCGGGCGCTAGCTAGCTCTGCTCCCGCCGACAGTAATTTAGAACAATTCCCTTCTTCCTGTCGTCCTGCTGACATGTTTTCATTGTGATGCCACTCATTCAGACAGCTGACGGCATACAGCTGACACACACACACACACACACACCACACACACACACACACACACACACACACACACACACACACACACACACACACACACACACACACACACACACACACACCACACACAAAGACATACACACAAACACACACACGCGCGTACAAGGCATGTGTGATTGGATGGTGAGATTATTTACTTTTGTTTACTTACCGGAAAATAAAATGAAAATAATCAAATTTAGATGCAGATACGCTCATAGCTACACACACTGCGATGGCACTTTCTAGAAGCTGTGAATGCTATAGAAGCTGTGGCACATTGTGTTATTATACGCTAATCTGCTGCCTGGTGTTCAGCTTATCTCAGGCAATGCGCTCGGAGGGGAGGTAGCCTCACCACAACAAGATGGTTCTCTGTGAAGACCGGACCAATCAGACTTCAAGCTACAGTATCTGCTTGCCCAACAACAGTGGTTGGGACCAACTACATGTGTTTGATCACCTGTGCTACCGTGCCAGTCGTCCCCGGCAGCCATGCCGACGTGCCATGAAGTGTCCGGTGTGGCCAAGCATCATTACAATTAGCCTTGTTGCTAGAAGCACAGCTAATTGAATTGAACACATCGTTGAAGCTTGGATTCATGGCGTTGTAAAAACGAAACAAAAACAAAAGCAAAATAAACGGCTTTGGCCAGCGCACAGGGTTCAGGACACTAAACAACGTGCCAAATAAAGTTTTATCACAGCGATTCATGTTCCGAAGGGAATTACGGTGTTTGACAGATTAATATCCTGTTTATCTTGGAACCGCACACACACGACTAATGGACGTATCAGCGGGAGAAGAGACAAGATCGGACTGCCGGGAAATTGTGATGCCACACAGCCAGGGCTCATGTCTGTACGCTGAACAATATATAATATAATATAACATAATATAATACGTACACACGGACCTACAAGGGAAGACCCTGTTGACTGACTCCCGGCTCCTGGCAGAAGCAGACATGCAGGGCATAATGGGGAGACCTGCAGGGCACTAATGGAGGACCTGCACAACCATCGATACCCAGCATCAACGCGCACGTTGGCTGTGGGAACGCTTCAGCCTCAGCTCTGAGCCTCAGCGTTCAGCAGAGGTGGCGGCGTGGCAGCGTGGTGGGGGAACCCGACCGCTGCGCCCAGAGAAACAAACAAAGTGTGAACACGGCAGTTAGCAGACAAACGGGCAGAGAAATGAACCGCCGCCACCGTCGCCGTCGGCGCCTCTATCATTACTCTCAGAATGATTTAGGGCCGGGATGTGCTTTGCATTTTCCACGCAGCAAAGGTTGAATGGGAAATAAAATCCATTCATCAATGACACGTCTTTTATCTGCGATACTGCACAGCGACGTGAGGGGCTGTGTGTGTGTGTAGTGTGTGTGTGTCTGTGTGTTGCGCGTGTGTAGTGTGTATATAGTGTGTGTGTGTTGTGTGTGTGTGTCGTTGTGTGTGTGAAGTGTGTGTGTGTAGTGTGTGTAATAGTGTGTGTGTGTAATGTGTGAGTTGTGTGTGTGTGAGTGTGCGCGTGTGGTGTCTGGGAATGAGAAACGGCGTTGGTGAGATTGTATAGCCCACACTTACCGCCGGGCCCCCCATCCCAGTTGCTTAGCCCCCCCCTACTCCGCGTTGTTAATTTACCAGTGACTCTCTTATCTAGGCAGGTGAGTTTAAGCCTGGCAGAGCAAAGTTGTGGCGCCACACACACACACATACACACACACACACACACACATCCTCCTCCCACCAATCGGGCCCCTCTCGCTTCCCCTCCTGTTCCTTTCATCGCTCACCCCTCTCGTTTGTCACATCTTGGCTCAGGGTGGGGGGTGGTCGGGGTGAGGGGTGGTCCGGGGAGTGTGTGTGTGTGGGGGGGGGGGGGCGGGGTGTCGTTCAGATAAAATAAAAAGCTGGTGCTTGCAGCCAGACAGAATGAATAACGTCGCCGGGCAGCGCAGACGACCCACTGATAACACGCACATCTGATCTGAGAGAAGGCTCCGGTTCAGCCACGACTAAAATAATAGGAACGGCTTTTGATGGCCGTGGTAGATGTCCCTCGCTCTCTCTACAAACACATCACACAACACACACACACCACCACACAACACACACACACACACCACACACACACACACACACACACACACACACACACACGTACGCACACACACACACACACATGCACAACACCATGCACACACACACACACAGCAGCCGGCAACTGAGAGCTGAAGCTCGGTTTGTCAACAGCAAGAGAAATTAGTGGTTTGGTTGTGTACTTTTAATGCCATTTTTATCTGATGGACAAGGCGCAAGACGCAGAGAGATAAAAAATGAGAATTTCAACTTTGGGGCCGAACATATTATCACAGCGGAGATTAATTTCCAAAGATTGCCGATGGAAGACCTTTTGGATGGCCTGAGATGTTCTGGGGTTCGATCCCAAGTTCTATCTCCACCAAGACTTTCTGCTCCCTAAAAGCCCAGTAACTTGAACCAACTCACTTGAAGTCACATTAAACAAAGAGACCCAAGATGTGTCATGTGGTAAATGGTAATAATAATGATGTTTTGCATGTTGGTCTAAGGACAGGGAAATGATGCCGGCCAGTGGGGAGACAATGCTCATCGTTTTAGTCATTAGACTTTTGTTAGCAATCTATGAAAGATCAATGAACAGATGCGACGGGCATACAAGCAGCATATGTGGAACATTGTGTCAGCCGCTGCATGCAAAGCCTTATTGTACTGAGGATTCATTAGGATGAGCCTGGCCTCGTACGTCAACAGGTCCAGTAAGTCTTCTAAAGCGAAGTCTGCCGTCCCTGATTTGTGAGACCAGGTAAATGGTCAAAAATGTACTGTAAACATATTTAAGCCTATATGTTCTGGTCGGTAAGATGCGAGATGTGTGAGTCCACTTTGTAACCATAGAATACAGTATATGTACATTCAAAACGTTAAACAGTATGATAACCGTGCATGGCATATTTGCACAATAAACAGTAATTATGAAATGAATGTTATTTACTGTTAATTGATTATGCATTCAATTATTTGACACTCAACGTGATGCAAAATACCTCAAAATAACAATAAACAAAATCAAATACATGGTTGCCTAGTTTGCATAGTTGCCCTTTCTACAAAACAGTAAAGTTGAATTGCATAACTGTGCATTGTTTATCTCATTACTACAGCACGGAGGCTGTGTGTAACTGAATTATTCATTAATTTGTCTAACTGATCCAGCACTACAAGT
>PIJE02000090.1:470103-494609 GCA_002895965.2 Coryphaenoides rupestris
GTTGATACCAATAACAAACAATAAACAATAATAGCTCTAGGAGATCATTGCAGGACCTAGGGACATAACTTGTTTAAATATCAAAGAACGTTTTTCATTGAATATCCAAGATAGCGCGTGAAGTGATGTGCTAATTTGCCGAGCACAATCTAGCTTCTCAGAGACAGAAAATAGGCTCTTTAAGTGGGGACCCATTGTTATCCAATCACAACTTGTTGAAAACCGTAAGAATTACAGGGCCTTCATTATCATATTCACAAATGGCACTTCAAGGATTCCTATGTTCCATTAACTGGCGTGACCTTAAATAACTGCTCCCATTGTCAACGACAGATCCAGCGTTGATTGAATTTCACAACCACTTCCATTCCATGTTTCATCAGAGATTTCTGTCCCATTTAGAGGAAGCACTCAAGTGAGAAAAGTGACCTGGTTTGTCATCTCGCCAAGACTTTAGCCAAGTCTTTTGTTGGAAAAACTATCAAACTTTAAGTGCAGCAAAAAATGTCATGGGGTTCCATTACAATGGATGGGGAAGTTTGTGACCTCGCAAATGTCTCTGACCTTTGGAAATGAAATGGTGAGCATGCTGGCCCGTAACTTCGTTGTTCTGCTCCATTACGGTTTCAGAGGACTTTTTACACATTGACTGACACGTGCTTCCTGCCTCGCGCTGCTACAGTAGCGCTATGTGTTAGCTTGTTGTGTTGACCTGACAACGACTGGCATAGCTTCTATATATTTGATGGCGATTGGCTGTGAATGGGGTGTCCAATAAATACAAAATCCACAAATTGCACTAAAATGCACTTTCAGCTATTGGGGAACAACCACAAACGAATGTCTATGTGCACCCTTCCCAAAATTAGATAAAACATATATATTATAAATTCGAAGAAAGCAACACGGCTCAATGTGTAATTTTGTATAACTACTACAGCAACCTTTAAAATGAAGAACTATAAATGCAAGCAATATATGAAGAAATATTTAGTTTAGTTTACCAGAATAAATCACAAAATGCTCTACACTTTAGTAGATTGGAATTTTATCAAATTAATTTGAACTGTGTAGCTTTGTGTAAGAGCTATCTTTCAGACAGACACAGCATCAAGGTCTCAAAGCAGCACATGTGTTGTATTTTAATTATTGTTTATAAAGTGAAAAATATATATATATATTGCTCAAAAAATAAATTCTCGAAATTCTGTTAATTAACCTTTCTGGTGAGGGTTGCCTAACCTTTAATTAGATCCGTACCATATTTTGATTGGTAGCTACATCGCCGGCTATTATTACTTGACATGTCAGCATAAACAGCGAATCCACATCAGACCATCATATTATCTATCTCTAACACTACTTATCATTTAATCGCATATTAAATTGTGATTGGGGACTTAATACATTGCAATTATAACATTATAAAAGCTCTTTACGATGTTCCAAAAAAAGACATGCATCAACCAAGAGGAAGCAGGTTTTAAATGGTTGTGTCTTTATCTGCCATTCACCCAGGCAGGGAAGAATGAGCACACAACACACACACATCCAGGAATGTGTTTTTCCCTCCCTGCTACAATTATAAAGGCTTGTTCCCCTCAAGGTTAGTGGTCAAAGTTTATTTGTAAGGAAATTGAATACGCGTGATGTCACTTAATCAATAAATGCAATCAATGAGAGTGCCCAGTTAAGGACCCCCCCCCCCCCCCCACACACACACACACACACACACTTCTCAGGACTGTCATGTAGCACAGCAGCATTTCCATCAGGTGATCAGTCAGACAAAATGTTCAGCTGTCACTTCTAAAAAGCGGCGCGCACGATACATAATTCACAGGCCAAACATGAGGACATTTGTCTTGTTAACAATGCATTATGTAGCAGGGGAGAGCAGACAGCACACTGCGCCATTTTGTTTTACACAGCTGTTTGTTTGCTTGGCTCCTGCATGGCATGTCTTCCTCAAATGTTTTTCAAAGGTAGGTCACCAACATAGCGCCACCTGATTGGTCCGTAATGGCCAGCCAGCTATCTGATTGTAGGGCCACCTGCATACACTTCTAAACAGCTATTTTAAAGTAAAATCCATTGGGGACATTTTGGCGTGTCGTTTCAATTGTGTTTTAGTTAATTCGCTGATTGTGTAGAAACAGTATTGAAACGATAGTGCTGCTGGCTGACGGCTTTCTCCTGGGCAGGAATACACCACTAGACATACGGGACTCGTAGAGTCTCCTGGGCAGGGATACACTGCTAGACACATGGGACTCATACCTTCTCCTTCTCCTCGTAGACATATAGGACTCATATTGACTCATACCGTCTCCTGGGCAGGAATACACCACTATATATATAGGACTCATACTGTCTCCTGGGCAGGAATACACCACTATACTGTATATATATATAGGACTCATACTGGTGATCATGTCTTTAGTTCACTGCACCAGATGAACTTAAAGAATTTAATAAAAACTAACAGAACAGAGATACTACAGGGATCCGACAGGGAACACAGGATTGGGGCAGGTACAATTAGGGAGACACTAACAAGGGAAGTGAAGACAGGTGCAGACAATCAAGGGCGGGGAAAAACGCAACACAGGAAATAACCGAATGCCAGCAGACTACAAAATAAAACAGGAAACAATGAATAACCAGAAACAAACTAAAACGTTGATTGTTGATTGATTGTTTATGATTGCATTTACCCTTGCTGAAAAGCACGTTGAGATTTCCCTGTATTTTAAAGTGTGCTATATAAATAAAATCCATTATTATTATTATTATTATTACAAAACTGTTGCAATTTTTGACAACAATTTGAGCCAATTGAAAGAGCATTTGCAGTAGCATGTGGTCGACTAGAGATGGGGCGATCTCTGCCGTTAGTTGCAAGTGATTCATGACTACTACTTTCCCTCATTCCGGAGGATGCTTCCTCGTTCATTCATTGCTGGCCCAGTGTAGGATATGTGTAGGACATTCATCAAGGGGATCATAGTTACATCAGTGAAGACGGGGTGGCCGTAAGGCGTGAGGGCACATAGCTGAGGACACTCTGCTATTCTCCTTCCCCTCTGCACCGTGTTCACACACTTTGGCTTCTATTTCTCACTCCCAACCCAGAGTCCTGCCCCCCGGGGCCCCAGAGATCTCAGGGGTGCACAAAATATATATGTAGCACCCCACCCTTAGTCTGTATATTTAACACTGATTAGTTAAACAATAAAGATGAGGTGTTTGGGTTCTCAATAACACTTGAGTTAAAGTTTTTCACTTTACCCGTAACATATGGTGTAATAAACCAATCCATATACTTGTAAATAATGACCACCAAACACTGTATTTACAAACTATATTCTTTAATGAACTGATTTGTGCAGGTTAGACAAGTAGTATGCATTAGATATTCGTATTATGCTAATAATCCTAATAATGACTAATAATTAGTATTCTCTCTACCTAAGATTTTTCTAAGATTTTATAACTAAATTATCTGCTTTCACTAATATATATAACATAGCCCTACCCTACAATATCATAAATCAATTAACTAATTGGTGTGAGTACTAATTATTAACTAACTATTACTTTACACGCTTCCTAAATGATCACCCATATAACATATTTAACCTAACCCGAAATCTCGGTTATCACTTCAATACAAAGTATGCAAACACCATTAAACTGTGGGCCCACACATACACACAAACACAAGCACACGTGCGCACAAAATAAATAATGTTGCAGGCCTGTGCCATGCCCGGGTACGGTGCGGCAATCAACCGAATGCCTCTTCACAACATGAACAAAAAGTCTCCACGCGCTGGAATGGATGACGAGAATCCACCGTGACCAGAAACAGGTTTTCAGACTTCAGATACACCGCCGTTGATGCTGCTAGTCCTTTGTCCTGTTCGCCGCTTGACAAATACGACGTTTGTCAATACTTTTGGTAAACATCTATACTTTTCCACTACAATTGATTTGAAAAACCGAATATACTGTAACGATCCCCGGGTGAGAGAATTGAGGTCGAGTCAGGATTACAAGTTGAACAACTTGTTTATTAGTAACATTGATTTCACAGGTTACTGTCTGGCCAATAACCTACGCCAACCAAACCAAGACTCCCAACTCCCGCTCCAAAACGTAACCACCCCCCCCTTTATTGCAAGCCCCTCCCACTTCATTATGATTTGCCACCCACCCAGATTGACAGGTAACACCTTCCAATAGACGCACACGGGAACGGCTGCATCAGAACAACACAGAGAAGTGTTAAAAATGTCTGTGAACACCGGGGACAGCTGATCCGCACAGTGCTTCAGGGTGGATGGAGAGACAGAGTCTGGCCCGGCTGCTTTGCGGGGATTCTGCCTCTTGAAAATCCTGTTAACATCTCTTTCCAGTAAGGACAGAGGTGTCGCTGAGGTGGGGGGGGAGGGGGGCTCTGAGATGGGCAGCTGTGGGGAGGCCCAGGCTCCTGCTGTGCTGGGGGAGGTGGGGCTGGTGGACTGGAGGTGGTGGATGGTGTCACGGGGGATGGTGTCAGGACTGTCCCATTGTCTTTCAAAGCGACAGTAGAACTCATTCAGGTCGTTGGCCAGGCGTGAGTTATTCATGGAGTGGGGGGTTTTTGCTTTGTAGTTTGTGATCTGTCTGAACCCCCTCCAGAAGAAGCAGAGTCTGGCGCTGACTCTAGGCCCACCCCTAACCCCATTCCTGCCCCCACTCCTCATCGATCACCACAGTCAGCGACTGGGCCCCCAGCCCCTCCCCCACCCTTCCCCTTGCCCCCTGTAGCCCCCACACGGCCTCGTAGGGAGCGGAGAGCTCCGGGTCGCTTCCAGGACTTTGTTTGTCCCCTCGAGGACGAGGGACTTTGAAGGGGGGAGGCAATGTAGCGACCCTGGACGTTAAATACATGTGTTATGTGTATTCTGTGTTGTTCTGATGCAGCCGTTCCCGTGTGCGTCTAACAGTGTGTTGTCCTCTGCCAGGTGCCTATGGGCCAGACGAGGGCTGGGCATCAGCCTACCCCGAGTGCAGAGAGAGGAACCAGTCCCCCATCAACATCGTGGACCACAACGCTAAAGCGTCCATGGAGTACCAGGAGCTGACCCTGGAGGGCTTTGACGCCGAGTCCTCCAATAAGACCTCCATGAAGAACACAGGAAAAACAGGTAGGACCACCACCACCACCACCACACCAATGAGAGCCTCTGGTCCTATTTTGTGTTGGGGGCCCTCTCCAGGCCGATGGAGCATGGTGAATGGGTGAGAGAAATGTCTCTGATTGGTTGTTCAGCTTAAACCAATCACTGAAATCAATCAATCAATCTCATTTACAAGTAGCTATTGCCAAACCATCTCAGTTGTGAGTGAGAGTGGTTTGAAAATGGTAGACAAACGCTGCTTTGTTTCTTGTATCATAAGAATGGTTTGTATATCCGCAGCCTGCGGTCTTCCGGTTTCCATTTTAAAATGACAAATACAGACTATAGAGTTATTTCCTCTCACGCAGGCCCAGAAGCTACGTGCTAGGTAGCTGTTGACTGTAGTCTTGACGCAACAGTAGACACTAGGTGTCTGGCATCAGTTTGGTGTGTCAGGGTCAAGACGAAGTTGAAGTTGAATTATGTTAATATCTACAGTATATAGATATTACATATATATACTGTATACATATACAGTTCATTTACCTTTTCATATGCAAACCAGGGTGATTCAGTTACAAATTAAAACAATTGTGGACATACAATGCATGTGCGATTTTTAAATGTACGTGTTAGAAAATATAATAATACATACTGAAACAAACCTTTAGAGTGCCCAGCAGTTGAAATGCATGCACCTTGTATAAGGTGCATGCATTAGTAGTCTGGTCTCCAAGGTAGACATGAACCCCTGGCTACCTCAGGTGTCGCTCTCGTGTCCATAGTTTTTAGTATTGCCTGCTAGCGCTTATTTAGAAGCCGAGAAAGAAGCAATATGGCACACGCCATTTGTGGTGACTTCTTTCCCCGGGTTATTCCGACACGATGCTTCCTTATTAGTCGAACTTCTGTGGCAGCAGCAGCTCGTGTGTTGAGATCCTGCCATCTGCATTGGGAATCTCACCACAACATCTTGTAGAGCTTCCTTGTCAGCCACAGGTATTTTTCACCATTTTAATCTGTCACTAAGATGGATGATGCTGCTCTCCCTGTGCCTGCAAATGGAGCTGAGAGGCTGGGGGAGCAGTGGGCTACAGGTTGCTGTGCTTCACTATTGACAGCGGTGCTTAGGATGCAGACTGCCTCCTGTTTGCCACAACGCCAACGCTCTGCCGTCAGCAGCCGTCATGTGTTGCACAGAATTAGCTCTCATGTTCCGTCGTTTAGCGGCGAGACATGGCAGAATTGACTGTTAATATATAATAATGATTAGAATATTATTCATTATAATATGAATAATATTATTAACAATATTCTGACTTTATTATATTAGGACTATTATAAAGCACATACTATACTGTATATTATAATAGTACATATGTTTCAATAATAAACAATATTATTAGCTATAATTAACATGGTATTTATTATACACCACCAATAGTTTCTCACCTCTGCAAACAACTTGCTCAAATTGCCCCCTAAGAGCAGCAGGAGGCAGGAGATGCATTTTAATTGCTAATGTTTGGGAAAAGCCTTGGTTATTGATCGTGAGGCGCTGAGTCAGCGTTTGTGGTGAATCACCCAACTTCTTTAGCTGATGCAGGATTAGGCTGCTTGGTTTTATCTTCCTGATCAAACGCATGCTGGTGATCTTTAAACCTTTGAGGATTTTGGTGGACTGCTGAGTTTTAACTTGACTTTGAGAGGTGTGAGATTGCTGGTGTTCTGAGTCAAGATCGCCATACTGGAGGATGTTGTGTAGCCCGAGCTTCTTGGGCTGTGTCTTCTTGCCCCTTTATGCCTCATCGCAGTTGACAAGATTAGAATTATGTGCAGAGAATTGAAAGTAGGGCTGAACAATAAAGCAAAATATTTTTGACATTGCAATGTTGTCAGATGGGGAGTGGAGTGGAAGGGGAGAGCAGTGGAAAAATACAGAGAGATGAAGATAGAAGCCAAAGATTTTTTGGATTTGCTAAGTTTGTTCATTCTTTGTATTGTAGCGACCCTGGACGTTAATTACATATGTTATGTGTATTCTGTGTTCTGATGCAGCCGTTCCCGTGTGCGTCTATTGGAAGGTGTTACCTGTCAATCTGGGTTGGGTGGCAAACCATAATGAAGTGGGAAGGGCTTGCAATAAAGGGGGGGTGGTTATGTTTTGAGCGGGAGTTTGGGAGTCTTGGTTTGGTTGGCGTAGGTTACGGTCATACAGTAACCTGTGAAATCAATGTTACTAATAAACAAGTTGTTCAACTTGTAATCCTGACTCGACATCCATTTCTCTCACCCCGGGGATCGTTACATTTGGTGTCAGAAGTGAAAGCAGAACTTCTTTTTTTAAATTTTTGATTCCCGCCCGGTGAGCTGTTGGGGCGACACCATAGCCATTAAGCTTTGCTGCCCGCGTTTTTCAACACGCCAATAATGTTACCCTGCGGACTGTCGGATAAAGGTGGAGACGGAAGACTACTACGGCGAGGGGGCGTGTGGCATAACTCTGCGGTCCCTGGAGGGGAAGCGCCTACTGGGACCCGGCGGAGATGGCCACTCGCAAGTCCTGTGTCCATCAAGACGCCACGATACGACGGTACAGCTGACATGGGAAGCTTTTCACACGCAATTTGAACTTTTAGCCAACGCTGGCAGGTGGTCGGTTGAGATCAAGGCGCTCCAACTTGCGATGTGTCTAACGGGTGAGGCATTGCAATGTTTGCTGCTGCTAAGCCCAGAGGACAGGGGTGACTATGAGGCCCTAGTGGGGCTCTGAAGAGGCGCTTTGGACAGTGTGTTGAGCCGGGTCTACTGCGCTCAGAACTGTGTAATAGGCGGAGACGGCCGGGAGAAACACTGCGGGCCCTGGCCAACGATATAGAGAGCCTGTCACGCCGGCATACGCCCACATGCCACCATCAGTGCAGAGCGAGCTCGCTCGGGACCAGTTTCTCCAGGCCCTTTCCCCTGTAGACCTACGCACACACACCCAGCTGGCCCACCCACAGACTTTACAAAAGGCCCTGGAGATGGCTATCGAGAGGGAGTTGGTGTGGGCAGGAGCCGCGGGAAGCCATCTCGCTCCTCAGCCCACAGAGATCTACAGGGAAGAGCGGTGAGGACTCCCAGAAACCAGCCTGGGTAGACAAACTCACCGAACTCGTCCGTGCTGTCTCCGTTCAGACGAAGCATCGCTCCGCTCCTCGCCCGGGGCCAAGGATCTGCCACCTGGTCAGACAGTGCCCTAAAAGCTGCGAGACCCAGGGATACGGCTCGGGGGTCCGCGTAAGTAGGGATACGCGGACCCCTGGCTCTGTACCCCTGTCGTCATCGTCGAAGGAACCAGCAACTCGGCCGGGGGGGTGGGGGCTCCACCTTCCCCAGGTGCAGTTGACGGCATTCCGGAGCACGTTGTCGTGGTTGGGCGCGCCTGGGTGGGGGACTTTTGTCATGTTCCCGTCACTGTCGAGGGGGTGGCTTGTTCGCCTTGGTGGATACAGGGTCTACCGGTGACGCCGGACATTTTACCAAGCTGGACCGAATTGCAGCCTACAACCGTGCAGCTCCGCACGGTCACGGGGGAGAGGGCACCCATGAAAGGGAAAGGGTTGCTTGTCCATCTGTGTGGGGGGTAGACAGTCCCTCCACCCAGTGTGGGTAGCTGCTGTACAGGACCCCTGTATTCCTGGGGTTGGACTTCCCTAAGCTGCCAGCTGGACCTTGAGAGGGGTACTATTGGCTTCCAGGGAGGGCCGACGGTCTATATGGCCCCCATCCAACACCCCCCACATCCAGCCCCCACCGATGACAGCGCAGGCACATGTCCTCAGCCCCGCGGACCCCCTGGCAACCCCCTCCATGAGCCCAGTCCCCATCCTTTGCTCTGCCCAGTTTCCACAGACAGCGGATGAGACGGTGCTGTCGGCTGTACGGTCATATGCAGGGTAACTGTGATGGACTCGACCCCCAGCAGCAGGAGCAGCTGTGGCAAACTACTCGTAGAGTTTAAGGACAGCTTCGCCCTGAGTGAGAGCGACGTGGGTCAGACGCATCTGGTGCAGCACCAAATTGACACTGGAGATGCCAGGCCCATCAGAATGCGCCCACGCCGCCTGCCCTTGGCTCGTCAGGAGGCTGCAGATCAGGCACTGTGGGAGATGCAGCAGGCGGGCCTCATAGAGCCCTCCAACAGTCCCTGGACAGCAGCCGTGGTGATGGTGCCCAAGAAGGGGGGTAAGTGGAGACTCTGCGTCGACTACAGGCACCCTGACGCAGTGACGAAGAAGGACTCTTACCCCATCCCGACGAGGCCCTATGTTGTAGCGTGGGTCGTCTGTTCTCCTCACTGGAGCCTCCACTCCGGATATTTCCAGTGCCCTCTGCTCCGGAGGCCAGACCCAAGACTGCTTTCTACACTAGCAGAGGGGCTCTGTGGCAGTTTCGGGTCCTTCCCCTTTGGGCTCTGCAATGCGCCTGCAACCTTTGAAAGGCTGATGGACAGGGTGATGCTTGGCATCCCCGGCAGGCAGTGTATCGTCTACCTAGACGACCTACTGGCACACGGGGGCTCCTTCCTGGCCGGGCACTTGACTCACCTACGCCGGATGCTCGAGGGAGGGTAGCTGTGGCAGGTTTGAAAGCGCCAACCCCGGACAAGTGTCATTTCTTGAGGGAGAGACGTGACTGTTCCCGGACACAATGTGGGAGTGGGGCATCAGCACCATGGAGGACAAGAGTGAAAGCTTGTCCCAAACGACTTGGTGCCGATCCCAACAGACACCAAACAAGACTTGAAAACTCTTTCTGTCGGCTAAGTGTATGCGTCCTACTATAGACGCTTTTGAGGAAGGCTAATAATTCCTGTCGTGGCGCTCCTCTGTATCCGTTCTGTTACAGAAAGACAAGGAATTCGTATGGGCGAAGGCAGTGCCACCGGCTGCCTTCCAGGCCCTTCCAGGACTTCTTCGCAAAGCCCTGGTGCTCGTCTCGCCCCTGACCCTGCCCTGCCTTTCATCCTAGATACGGACGCTAGTAGCGTCGGCACCGGCGCTGTGCTGGCGCAGGAGGGGCCAGAGGGAGAGCGGGTAGTGGCGTATTACAGCAGGACATTTAACAAGGCTGAACGCCGCTACTGCGTCACCCGACGCGCACTGCTTTGGCCATTGTCCGCGCCGTTCGCCACTTCCACAGTACTCCTTGGCGGCCTGCCCTTCCCGGTAGACTTGCCACTCCGCGCTCCAGTGGCCTCATGTTCCTTCAAGGAGCCAGAAGGGGCAGGTGGCGCGTGGGGATCGAAGAGCTCCAGGCCTACAGCTTCACTGTGGAAACACAGGGCAGGGGCACGCCATGCTAATGCAGATGCCCTCTCCCGACGCCCTTGCAGCGAGGATGGCTGCCGTCACTGTGAGCGGAGGGGACAGCCGCGAGGAGGAGCTGCTCAGCCGAACGAGGAGGCTGCTCTGCGGTGGAGGTGGTCTTGTCGGACTCCGGGAGGTTGACACGACGGGGTGGAGACAGCAGCAGGAGGAGGACACAGACCTTCAACCAGTGCGCCGGTGGGTGGAGCTACAGCAGCGGTGTGGGAAGAAGCGGCCATTCTGTACCCGGTCACCAAAGGACTGTGGGCCAAGTTCGGGGCGCTGCGGCTGTGTGATGGCGTGCTTCAGCGGGCCTGGAAGGAACCGGCCACGGAGAGGTGAGGTGGCAAGTGGTGGTGCCTCGCTCCCTGCATGAAGAAGTGCTTCGGCGGTCCATGGGCTGTGGGCTCAGGACACTTCGGGGTGACTAAGACCCTCCGCCGCCTCGCCAGGGGTTCTACTGGGGGCAGAGCGGACGTCAAGGACTTCTGTCGCCGCTGTGATAGCTGCACATCCCGCAAAGGCCCCACGACAGGTCACATGCCCAGCTCCAGCAGTGCCCTGTGGGGTTCCCCATGGAGAGGGTTGGGGTGGACGTGGTGGGACCACTACCCTGTACAGAGTGGGGGAATAAGTATGTCCTCACGGCAATGGATTATTTTACCAAGTGGCCGGAGCGTACGCTCTGCCTGGACCCAGGAGGCAGAAACCATAGCGGACAACTTTGTTGGGGGGGATGATTAGCCGTTTTGGGGCAGCAGAGTCCATCCACAGCGACCAGGGGAGAAATTTTTAATCCTGTGTGTTTGCAGCTTTGCGTGTAGTAGGCTGGACATGCAGAAGACCCGCACTACTCCTCTGCACCCCCAGAGCGACGGCCTGGTGGAGCGATTTCATCGCTGTATGGAACAGCAGCTGGCTATCATCTCGCGAAAGCACCAGAGGGACTGGGATACCATCTGCCTCTGGTGCTCATCGGCGTACCGGTCCGCCGTCCAAGAGTCAACTTCCTGTACGTCCGGCTCTGCTGATGTTGGGCAGAGAGCTCCGCACACCAGCCGAGCTGGCGTTTGGCCGGCCACCCGATTCCCCCCCTGTCCCCCCTGTTCTGTGTTGTTCTGATGCAGCCGTTCCTGTGTGCGTCTATTGGAAGGTGTTACCTGTCAATCTGGGTGGGTGGCAAATCATAATGAAGTGGGAGGGGCTTGCAATAAAGGGGGGGTGGTTACGTTTTGAGCGGGAGTTTGGGAGTCTTGGTTTGGTTGGCGTAGGTTACGGCCAGACAGTAACCTGTGAAATCAATGTTACTAATAAACAAGTTGTTCAACTTGTAATCCTGACTCGACATCCATTCTCTCACTCCGGGGATCGTTACAGTATATTCGGTTTTTCAAATCAATTGTAGTGGAAAAGTATAGATGTTTACCAAAAGTATTGACAAACGTCGTATTTGTCAAGCGGCGAACAGGACAAAGGACTAGCAGCATCACGGTGGTGTATCTGAAGTCTGAAAACCTGTTTCTGGTCACGGTGGATTCTCGTCATCCATTCCAGCGCGTGGAGACTTTTTGTTCATGTTGTGAAGAGGCATTCGGTTGATTGCCACACCGTACCCGGGCATCTTAGGTAGAGAGAATACTAATTATTAGTCATTATTAGGATTATTAGCATAATACGAATATCTAATGCATACTACTTGTCTAACCTGCACAAATCAGTTCATTAAAGAATATAGTTTGTAAATACAGTGTTTGGTGGTCATTATTTACAAGTATATGGATTGGTTTATTACACCATATGTTACGGGTAAAGTGAAAAACTTTAACTCAAGTGTTATTGAGAACCCAAACACCTCATCTTTATTGTTTAACTAATCAGTGTTAAATATACAGACTAAGGGTGGGGTGCTACATATATATTTTGTGCACCTGAGAATCCAAAAAATCTTTGGCTTCTATCTTCATCTCTCTGTATTTTTCCACTGCTCTCCCCTTCCACTCCACTCCCATCTGACAACATTGCAATGTCAAAAATATTTTGCTTTATTGTTCAGCCCTACTTTCAATTTCTCTGCACATAATTCTAATCTTGTCAACTGCGATGAGGCATAAAGGGGCAAGAAGACACAGCCCAAGAAGCTCGGGCTACACAACATCCTCCAGTATGGCGATCTTGACTCAGAACACCAGCAATCTCACACCTCTCAAAGTCAAAGTTAAAACTCAGCAGTCCACCAAAATCCTCAAAGGTTTAAAGATCACCAGCATGCGTTTGATCAGGAAGATAAAACCAAGCAGCCTAATCCTGCATCAGCTAAAGAAGTTGGGTGATTCACCACAAACGCTGACTCAGCGCCTCACGATCAATAACCAAGGCTTTTCCCAACATTAGCAATTAAAATGCATCTCCTGCCTCCTGCTGCTCTTAGGGGGCAATTTGAGCAAGTTGTTTGCAGAGGTGAGAAACTATTGGTGGTGTATAATAAATACCATGTTAATTATAGCTAATAATATTGTTTATTATTGAAACATATGTACTATTATAATATACAGTATAGTATGTGCTTTATAATAGTCCTAATATAATAAAGTCAGAATATTGTTAATAATATTATTCATATTATAATGAATAATATTCTAATCATTATTATATATTAACAGTCAATTCTGCCATGTCTCGCCGCTAAACGACGGAACATGAGAGCTAATTCTGTGCAACACATGACGGCTGCTGACGGCAGAGCGTTGGCGTTGTGGCAAACAGGAGGCAGTCTGCATCCTAAGCACCGCTGTCAATAGTGAAGCACAGCAACCTGTAACCCACTGCTCCCCCAGCCTCTCAGCTCCATTTGCAGGCACAGGGAGAGCAGCATCATCCATCTTAGTGACAGATTAAAATGGTGAAAAATACCTGTGGCTGACAAGGAAGCTCTACAAGATGTTGTGGTGAGATTCCCAATGCAGATGGCAGGATCTCAACACACGAGCTGCTGCTGCCACAGAAGTTCGACTAATAAGGAAGCATCGTGTCGGAATAACCCGGGGAAAGAAGTCACCACAAATGGCGTGTGCCATATTGCTTCTGTCTCGGCTTCTAAATAAGCGCTAGCAGGCAATACTAAAAACTATGGACACGAGAGCGACACCTGAGGTAGCCAGGGGTTCATGTCTACCTTGGAGACCAGACTACTAATGCATGCACCTTATACAAGGTGCATGCATTTCAACTGCTGGGCACTCTAAAGGTTTGTTTCATATCACATATGCACAATATTTCAGTCTGTATTGTTATATTTTCACACGTACATTTAAAAATCGCACATGCATTGTATGTCCACAATTGTTTTAATTCGTAACTGAATCATCCTGGTTTGCATATGAAAAGGTAAATGAACTGTATATGTATACAGTATATATATGTAATATCTATATACTGTAGATATTAACATAATTCAACTTCAACTTCGTCTTGACCCTGACACACCAAACTGATGCCAGACACCTAGTGTCTACTGTTGCGTCAAGACTACAGTCAACAGCTACCTAGCACGTAGCTTCTGGGCCTGCGTGAGAGGAAATAACTCTGTATAGTCTGTATTTGTCATTTTAAAATGGAAACCGGAAGACCGCAGGCTGCGGATATACAAACCATTCTTATGATACAAGAAACAAAGCAGCGTTTGTCTACCATTTTCAAACCACTCTCACTCACAACTGAGATGGTTTGGTAATATAGCTACTTGTAATTGAGATTGATTGATTGATTTCATTGATTGGTTTAAGCTGAACAACCAATCAGAGACATTTCTCTCACCCATTCACCATGCTCCATCGGCCTGGAGAGGGCCCCCAACACAAACTAGGACCAGAGGCTCTCATTGGTGTGGTGGTGGTGGTGGTCCTACCTGTTTTTCCTGTGTTCTTCATGGAGGTCTTATTGGAGGACTCGGCGTCAAAGCCTTCCAGGGTCAGCTCCTGGTACTCCATGGACGCTTTAGCGTTGTGGTCCACGATGTTGATGGGGGACTGGTTCCTCTCTCTGCACTCGGGGTAGGCTGATGCCCAGCCCTCGTCTGGCCCATAGGCACCTGGCAGAGGACAACACACTGTTCAAGTGATGGACAGCAGGAATCCCTGATGTACTTGTAATTATGGTATTACGGGTTATCAAGGTGTGCATGAAGCATCAGAAAATGATGTTCCATCAAAACTATTGCAATCTCACATGTTATTTACGTTTATCGATTCATTATATTCTTCAAGCCGATTTAGTGGGTGGAGTCTATTATGGTACAAACTACACAAAACAGTGGGGGCGGGGCTTCGGACCCCACCTCTACAGTCCCCTACGAGTCTTTCCAAGACTGTGTTTATTAGCTAACTTTGAGGTGTATAATATTATGTATTTCTAGTATGGGGTAGTAATTTGAGTTGCCTGTCATTTCAAATACAGATCAGCAGTCATGTTGTTCATCCGGTTTGACCAAACTGAATGGCACACCGGGAACACAAAACACACACATATATATATATATATTGTTGTGCAATACTCCTCCTCCTCCTAGTACTACTACTATTACTATTATTATTAATAATAACAATAATAAGAATACAAAATAGTATGACATAGACTGGATAACAGAGAGAACATTGTTTTACTGTATTACAGTGTTTTACTGTATTACAGTGTTTTACTGTAGTACATTGTTTTACTGTATTACAGTGTTTGACTGTAGTACATTGTTTGACTGTATTAGTGTCCCTGAGGGAAAGTGTCACCACAACAGCCAGACCACCAACTAGCAGTTCATATTAAGTGGTGCATGTGGTTGGTGAGAGAAACATGTAAACCACTATCACACTAACCTGTGGTGGAAGGATTTTAAAATGGTGGGTGGGCTGAGGGGGGATTTTGAAGAGGTCATATATAATTTCAGTTAAAATAAGTCCAATGTCCATGTCGCAGAACTTTTCTCAGTTTGTCGGATAAAGGCTGCGAATAACCTGGAAGATCACAAACTATTTGGAGATGAAAAACAAATCAAAACAAACAAAAACCCACTGGCAGCACTGTGGCTACTCGGAAATGTCATGCAGCTAGGCTTCTGGTGTGTGTGTGTGTGTGTGTGTGTGTGTGTGTGTGTGTGTGTGTGTGTGTGTGTGTGTGTGTGTGTGTGTGTGTGTGTCAGGACATTTCCAGAGTGAGAGCCGGAGGCCAGTGTAGCAGTGCAGTCCCTTTTTTTACCCTCGCTTGGACAAAATTGATAGTGAGAGAGAGAGAGAGAGAGAGAGAGAGCGAGAGAGAGAGCGAGAGAGGGACAGTCACAGGCTCTTTCTCTCTCTACACATCATTTTATGGTGAAAGAGTGGGCTAGCGACGGGCGGTTTTAATGGACAGTACGTTCTCCCCGGCACTCCATAAGGGAGGCTGCAGAGGAGTGATTTAGTCTGTCCAACGTACTATTCTAACTGTTGACGAGCGGTGGCCGCCTGTCCTCTGTCTCTGGTGTGTGTGTGTGTGTGTGTGTGTGTGTGTGTGTGTGTGTGTGCCGCGTGGAGGAGCTGGCGACTGCTGTCTGGGAAGCATCACCTAACAATGAGAAAGTCTAGAAGAAGCAGGCTAAAAGCAGCACATGTATCAGCCGTGATATTCCGCCCCAACCCATATGCAGCCATATCCCAGCTTTCCCCTATATTCTGTGTGTGTGTGTGTGTGTGTGTAGATTCAGAACACTATTGTACAGCGCAGCTTTGCACGTCACCCAAGATGATATATTATTTTAATTACTGAGGGGATATTGCGCATGGCATGACATTTAAATTTGCACTTGAGCTCGTGTGTGTCTGCAGTGGCCGGCCGTTCACTTCTGATTTGTAGTAACTGGTAGCTATTGTGAGACAGATAACCCAGATAACAAGCCATGTGTGCCTGATAGGTGCTAATTAATTTCCACATACACAATGTCACAAGAAATATCATTGAAATAAATGGGGCTCTTGTTAGTCCAGAAGCCTTCTTCTTCCGACTATACCGCTTGTGCTTAGGTGTGGTTACAGCCGCTGCAGAAATAATCACGTCACAGGGACAGGAGTGGAGGGCTGTGCAGCGGACCAGCAGAGGTACTGTGACAAGTTCTACTCGGATATGCAGAGGAATCTGTGCGCCTTATGGCTTGGCATTGAATAGCGTAGCAAAAAACCAATGATATTCCATTCACATGGAATAACATAGCGGCAGAAAATGTGGGTTTCTATCGGGGCAGTCTGTACTAAACGGATTCAGAAGCCTATCTCCACCAGTGGCCAATAAGTAAATCCAGTTTTATTCAATGTATGGGGGTATGTCGGGGTGGTATTAGATATACGCAGAGCGTGCCACCGCTTGCATGTACTACGACCTTGAAAGTGCGCTCAACCGTCGATATTATAATTAAAACTGACGCGCAAACCTTCAGCGGCCACCGATGGGCAATCTGGTAGGAATGGAGGTTGCTATGGTGGCTCGCGTGGGTCCGGGGGCAGAGGGCTAGAATGTGCGCGTACAGTTCCTGAAGGGGGGCCCTGGGAGAGGAGAAGGATGGGTAGGTTGACGTGGGCCCGGGGGGTATGGTTCTGACGTGGGCCCGGGAGGGACGAGGGTAGGATGTGGGTACAGTTCTGACGTGGGTCCGGGAGGAGAGGGTAGGATGTGGGTACGGTTCTGACGTGGGCCCGGGAGGAGAGGGTAGAATGTGGTACAGTTCTGAAGGGGGTCCGGGAGGAGAGGGTAGGATGTGGGTACGGGTTCTGACGTGGCCCCGGGAGGAGAGGGTAGAATGTGGGTACAGTTCTGAAGGGGGTCCGGGAGAGAGGGTAGAATGTGGGTACAGTTCTGAAGGGGGTCCGGGAAGGAGAGGGTAGAATGTGGGTACGGTTCTGACGTGGGCCCGGGAGGAGAGGGTAGGAATGTGGGTACAGTTCTGACGTGGGTCCGGGAGGAGAGGTAGGATATGGTACGGTTCTGACGTGGGCCGGAGGAGAGGGTAGGATGTGGGTACGGTTCTGACGTGGGCCCGGGAGGAGAGGGTAGGATATGGGTACGGTTCTGACGTGGGCCCGGGAGGAGAGGGTAGGATATGGGTACGGTTCTGACGTGCCTAGCAGAGAGGAGAGCTCTGTTCTCCCGTCTGCCTTCTCTGCTGCCTGCCTCCGCGCCCTCCCACACTATATGCATCATAATGGCTCTGAACTGTGCCCCTAATTGAAAGCAATAGCAGGCTCTCAGGCTCCAAAATGAATTTGTCTATGATTATTCGTGCCCTGATGCGTTTGCGAGCGCCGGGGTAATGTCGACTTCATCGAATTAGGAGGCATCCTGTTTCTGCCTCCCACAGTCCTCGCCCGGAGGTGGATATTGACCGCGGCGGTCTGGGTTCTGTCTCAGACCGGAGCTACCTATGGATCCGTCTCGCTCGACAGCTGCTGGGTGGCTGGCTGATGCGATTAGACTCGCTAATGTCAGCTGAATACACTGGTACAGCATGATGGAGAGAGAGAGAGACAGAGAGAGATAGGGAGAGAACGAGAGGGCTGGTGGAACGTATTTGTGCGCACGCACCTGGCTAATTGATGGTTTCGGTAGTGTGTATAAAAACCACTAGAGCCAGACTCAACACACACACAGACAAAACCCGCAAGTAAATGACCGCTCATACAAAAGATAAAAAGATACTCAAAACACCATTACAACCTCAAATGTGTTTTGGCTGAGATGTGATGAGCTGTTAAACCTTACGTTAACAATAACAAAAGAGAACTCAGTCGATTAGACACCTTTCAATGGTTCCACATGGACATGATTACCAGGTAAAAACAGCAGCTACTTTTAGGCAACCGATCCATGCCACAGTATATCTATTGTCCTCACTGTCAACCATCCTCCTGCTGAGCCCGTCGGGAAACAAGATGGAGCCGACGGCTCCCATGTGACCCGCCACCATCGCCGTGGTTCCTGCCACAACAAAAACACCTGGCATGGCAACAACAACACAGCAGCAGTGTGTGTAGGTGTGTCTTTGGATGTGTATGTGTGTGTAGGTGAATGCATGCGTGTGTGTGTGTGTGTGTGCGTGTAGGTGTGTGTGTACATAACAGTGTGTAGGTGTGTGTGTGCGTAAAAGGGACAGAGGACATGTGTGTGTGAAAGAGATGCACAATACGTGACCACCCATCCAGGTGGCTCCCTGCGTTATATTATAATTGCACAATGTGTCCATCAAAGTGGAACAAAATCCAAACTACCAGCTCTAACACACTGTGAGGTCATCTGAACTGTTCACCAACGTCGCTAGTTTTACGCTTCACCTACTTTGTTTCATAATATCTAAGACAAAGGAAAAAGGAAATGAGATGAAAGTAATTGGCTTTGTAAAATGTAACAAGGTAACGCTGCCTAGAACATTTAACAAGGTAAAGGTGGCTAGGCAATGTAACAAGGGTACCGTGCCTATAAAATATAACAAGGTAACGGGGCCTATAAAATATAACAAGGTAACTGTGCCTATTAAATGTAGCAAGGTAACCATGCCTAGACAATGTGACAAGCTAAAAAAACCTCTTCAGTGAATGTTCCCTAGAATGTTCTATTCAGAGAACCTCGGTTCCCTTTCTGTGTCTTAATCCACCAACTTCCCGTCAGCGGTGCTCTGGGCTCTGGGCGTGTTGTTCTAAGGAAGCTCCTGGTGCTGGACTCCAGGCCACGTCTCAGGCGTTATTCCATCAGGATTACCCTAATGTGGCAGAAATCAATGAGCTGTGTCTGCCCTTTATTCTCGAAGAGAGTTCTGGATTTGCTTTCCGGAACAGCCAACCGGCAGGACCTGGGGAGTGGCATCTATCTATCTATCTATATCTATCTATATATCTCACTCTCTCTCTCTATATATACATATACTGTATATATATAGTGTATATATACAGTATATATATATATATATATATCCATCTCTACATCTATTTACGGATGTGTGTGTTTTGCTGATGAGGGCTCCATTGTTATGCAATATTTGAGATTCTTGTCAATCACTCTTCATGTGATGGTTTGATGCAACTCACGTTTGTCTCCCAATCCCAATAAGGACACCTGCATATTTATCAAACTGAAGGATCGTGTGCAAATTGGACCAGACGTCCCTTGAAAAACAACACCGTTGTCAAATGTGTTGTGGAGAGAAATAAGCCATCAGCCGGCCTCTCGGCTGCTTCGGGGACAGCTACACCTGATAGGCTTGTATTGTGGCCCCCCATGCGGTGATTTCACTATTCCAGTTGTCAAGGCTTTGATGCAGTCTGCAGTTGCCTCCGGTGCTTAGCGCTGCCGCGTGCTTCTGCTAAGATCCTCGTTGGCACTCCCATGTCACCGTGGTTTAAGCAGCACTCTGGGAGCAGGGGGGAGGATGGGGTGTGACTGGGGCGCTGCCAGGAAACTACACACATTGGCGAGATGCAACCACTTTACCTTTTGACTTCATGACTCATGTAGAGAGTGTGGGGGTGGCTAAGGTGTGTGGGATTTGGATTGATTCTTCTGGAAGAAGCAATTAGGTAGCCGAATAAATAATTTTTCAATTATGTATGTGTCGGACAAAAGCCCAAAGCGCAGTATACTGCCACGGTGGTCTTTCATATACAACATTGCTCATTAATACAAAGCTTATATCTCTTTTACGCTAGCTTAACAAGTAAGTATGGCTGTAACCATGGGGACACAACCACCTCCCTCACTTCTCAAAATCACAGCCCAAAACGCCTCGTGGTCAAACTTGCGGTGAAGCAGTTTGAAAGCAATATGATTCAATTTCGTTTTTGTGTTGCACTACAAATATGAAGAAAGCGTTGCACTCTGTGTGCTTTAGGCTCAGCTAAAGGATCAGCTATAGCTTTTATCTATTTGTTGTTTTGATTCTGTGTTTCAAGGTATGCACATTTTTTATTCTACTTCATGCTAAAAATGTTACCATTGAATTTTACAGTATAGTGATTCAATGAAGTCCATGGAAAAAGGAAAGTCGATCGGATACAGAGGAAGAGTCAGCAAGTGATGGACAAGTGGATGGTGAGTGAGAGCGAGAGAGAGTAGGAGGATGTTATAGATGGAGATGGAGTGACAAATGGATACGCAGGTGCATTAAGGGCCCCCTGAACAAGGTTACGCCAGGGCCTCCCACTCTGTTACCTGATTACAGGGCGTAGAGTTGAAACCTTTTCTCTGAGACCATTAAAAGCCCCACGTAGTTCCGTAATGGAGACAGGAGACAATCTACCCGACACACCTTTCAATCTCCCTTTGTTTCTTTCCTGTTCAGAGCTGCATCGCATATCTTCCTATACCATCGGTAGACACAATCAAGGTGCTTATCAATCAAGTGATTAGCAAAAGGTGATTAATACTAATAACATCAAATCTGTAAACAGCGGTTTTAATGAGTTGAACGTGCGTTCCCGCTCTGATCCACATCCCTCTCCACGGAACATGTCCACAGCGGTGCCGTACGATGCCTTATTATCTCCTCGGAGACGTCGCTTGTCACTCAGCTCAGCCAATTACGGCGCTTCATCAACATGGAGAGGAGCGCAGCAGAAACGCCCGGCGGTCATAATAAAAAAATGATCACTGCTGCCAAAGTGTCAGAATATAACGACGCACCCCCTACAAAGCAACACATCTGATACCGCCGGGAAACTGTCCCACTAATGTTCAAACGTGGTATCTGGACTTATTTTGAAAGCTTCAAATAAATTAGTGTGTGTGTGCGGGGGGGGGGGGGGGGGGGGTGGAAACAAACATAATATCCATCTAAAACAAAAAACCCAGTCATTTAATTCCATGTGGAGCGATTATCCTAATTGGTATTTTTCTGTGAGTTGTTTTTTTTTATCGTTGTTTTGCCAGTTTATGGGACTGAATTCCTTGAGGGGGGCGAGTAGCAGCAGAGTCAGGGAAAAAAGATCATTTGAGTTACTGATGCCATATGGAGACATATATATATATATATACTGTATATATATACATATATATATATACTGACCGCCACAGAGGGAACGCTCTCCGCAACCTGCAGACGATGCTGAGGGGCGCTGAGGAGAGGCGGGGGACAGGAGAACGAGCTAATTTCTCCGACGCCTAAATGATATTCAACCGGCCGCTTCCCGAAAGAAGCAAACGGATGAAGAAGTGTGAGCGAGGAACAGAGAGTGAAAGAGTGAAACAAGGTGAAGGCGGTGACAGCAGGCCGATGGAGGGAGCTCCTGGCTTCACCGCAGCAGTCATTGACAGCCACTCCCCCGCCCGCTGATGGAGTTTTTTTTACCATTTCCAACATCACTTCGAGATTTTTCTGTAACAATAATGTACATAATAAAAGAAAAATTACAAAAAGATTCAAAAAAGGTTTTTAATCTTCAAGCTTCAAGTACAGTCATTCAAGCTCACACATATTGTGACACGCGAGGCAAGGAAACACATACAACACTGCTTGCTTATAATTGTTTGAATTAGAAGGATTTTTTTGGCTCAAGGGGATTATACTGTTTCTTTATTTATGGCCTTCGAGGAGAAAAACAAAAAACAAGAAGAGTGAGAAGACAGTAGCAGAGACGATCTGGACCAAGCAAGGTCAGACAGACTGGTGAAAACAAAAGGGATACATGTACACAGAAATGCAAGCAACAGTCAACATGATTGTGTTTTTCTCCTCAGTTTGATCTAACAAAGTTGCATCATACTATCCATCACTTTCCATGACCGTCTAAACACCCTTCAATACCTCATCTCCTGGTTTGTCACCATCCAATACATCTCCAGCCATGCTGTTATAACAACACTTGTGAGAGTAAGAGTTAGCGTGTGTACTATTAGAGTACAGTGTCAGTGTATACACTGTGTGTGTACACTGCTACAGTGTACAGTATTATGGCTATGGTGGTGCAGCTACTTTGTATGCTGGTGAAATGGATAAATGCTAAATAAATTAAGCACAAGACGCTCATCAAATAATTCAGGATGAACTTTTAACAACCCACATTTGTGTGTGTGTGTGTGTGTGTGTGTGTGTGTGTGTGTGTGTCTGTGTGTGTGTGTGTGTCTGTGTGTGTGTGTGTGTGTGTGTGTGTCCATCTTGTACATCTTTGTGTGTCTTTGTCCCCTTCTCAACGCTCCTATTAGTCCGCCCTGTGCTGTGAGGTGCAGGGTGTCTGCAGACACGGCAGCGAGCTCCACCACATGCTAGCGTGGGAGGAGGTCTGTTGACCTGCGTTCCTCAGCAGAAACAGCTCTGTGTGCGGAGGGCCGGTCATAATGACATCACGCTGCTGGAAGGAGCGGCACTCGCGTGGCTTTGCTTCCCCCGCGTGAAATAGCCACGTCCGTCGGGGGGCAGGTCCTCGTCGTCTGTTCGTCGCTCTGGCCGGCGTCGGCGTTGTGTGTGTCTTACATATTGTATCTGTCTGCGTCAGTGCGGTATGTGGGCGAGGGGGGGCGTTGTGCGGGCGTCCAAGGCTGTGTGGTCCTCTGGTTGACTTTCTATTTCACTTCACCTCGCTTTACGGTCTGCTTGATGCGCCCGCTGAGCTGAAGGACTTGGCGGGTGCCGCGGTCGAGGCCAGCGTGACTCGGGCAAAGGTGTGGAACCAGGCTCAACACGGCACACTGCACAAGGGCAGACGTGTCTTGTGCTTCCCTGTTTACAGTCTGGGATGGTGTTGTGTTGTGTTGTGTTGTGTTGTGTTGTGTTGTGTTGTGTTGTGTTGTGTTGTGTTGTGTTGTGTAGAGGTTTAGAATTTGCCGAGCAAAACTTCCTTGAATCATCTGTGTTTGCGGATCGAATGTTTAAAAGATATGTTGATTGTTGTGCCGGATTTGGGCATATGCTGGCGTCGAGGACATCAGCGAAATGGGCTGTGACAGGGACTTCACACCGCGGGGGTGTGATGGGTGTGTGTGTGGTGTGTGTGTGTGTGTGTGTGTGTGGGGGGGGGGGGGGGGGGGGGGGGGGGGGGGGGGGGGGGGGGGGGTGGGGGGGGGGGGGGGAGGGGAGCGGGGGGGGAGTGGCTGTCAATGACTGCTGCGGTGAAGCCAGGAGCTCCCTCCATCGGCCTGCTGTCACCGCCTTCACCTTGTTTCACTCTTTCACTCTCTGTTCCTCGCTCACACTTCTTCATCCGTTTGCTTCTTTCGGGAAGCGGCCGGTTGAATATCATTTAGGCGTCGGAGAAATTAGCTCGTTCTCCTGTCCCCCGCCTCTCCTCAGCGCCCCTCAGCATCGTCTGCAGGTTGCGGAGAGCGTTCCCTCTGTGGCGGTCAGTATATATATATATGTATATATATACAGTATATATATATATATGTCTCCATATGGCATCAGTAACTCAAATGATCTTTTTTCCCTGACTCTGCTGCTACTCGCCCCCCTCAAGGAATTCAGTCCCATAAACTGGCAAAACAACGATAAAAAAAAACAACTCACAGAAAAATACCAATTAGGATAATCGCTCCACATGGAATTAAATGACTGGGTTTTTTAGTTTAGATGGATATTATGTTTGTTTCCACCCCCCCCCGCACACACACACTAATTTATATGAAGCTTTCAAAATAAGTCCAGATACCACGTTGAACATTAGTGGGACAGTTTCCCGGCGGTATCAGATGTGTTGCTTTGTAGGGGGTGCGTCGTTATATTCTGACACTTTGGCAGCAGTGATCATTTTTTATTATGACCGCCGGGCGTTTCTGCTGCGCTCCTCTCATGTTGATGAAGCGCCGTAATTGGCTGAGCTGAGTGACAAGCGACGTCTCCGAGGAGATAATAAGGCATCGTACGGCACCGCTGGTGGACATGTTCCGTGGAGAGGGATGTGGATCAGAGCGGGAACGCACGTTCAACTCATTAAAACCGCTGTTTACAGATTTGATGTTATTAGGTATTAATCACCTTTTGCTAATCACT
>PIJE02000090.1:496803-506803 GCA_002895965.2 Coryphaenoides rupestris
GTGTGTTTGGTGGGGGGGGGCGGGGGACAGCTCCAGCCAATAGCGCGGTCGTGATGCTGTCTTCTCCCTGTCTCAGCGGAGGCGGTGACCTTCCTGATGGGATCTGTGCCCAGGGTCACACACAGACACACACGCACACACAGGTAGCAGAGGCTTCCACACCCACAGTGGGCCACGCCCCTAGTGGGGGGGGGGGGGGGGGGGGGAGGTGGTGGGAAGCTAAGGGGCCAACAGGGACGTTTGACTCCCAGGGTTAAGTGTGTGGTTATCCCATGTTGTGCAGAACGTGAAACAGTGCTACTAGAAGGATGCATCTTAACTTTCCCAGATTCCACAGGTTTTTATTTGGATGACAGTGTGTAGCCTACATGTGTTTTAGTACACCTTTAATGGAGTACTAAATGTAGTACTGAGTTACATAATCACACTTGTAATGAATGTATGAATGGAAAATGTAGCAAAACAAAAATATTGGAGTAATAATAAAAGTACAGTTCTGAAGTGTCCAATGTAGAAGGTTCCATGCACCAGCTGCAGGTTCCTAATTTCGTCTGGCCTCATGTTCTGTTTAATGCATTTCATTTATGACTGATATGGAATAGCCAGCCTTCATTCAAAGTGGTCTCTTGTTCAAGTAGGCTACAAATATGTGCACCTTTATGATTTGCCTAAAGATTTAGCATGTTTCTAAAAGGAATTTTTTAAGATTTCATGATTGAAATGTGGCATTCGTGACATAGACAATGCGTCTTTGATATGAAACAATTTTTTTTTGTCATATAATGAAGATGCTTTGTGAACATCTCTTTCTTCATATATATATACTGTATATATACAGTATATATATCCAGTATATGTATGTATACTCAAATGATTTGAAGTGAAAGCCTTGGGCCAGGCTCATGAATAGGTCAGTGTGGTCACCAGTGCTGTGTTGCCCAGCACTGGTCGGCACGGTGATGGAGTCAGATCTGTCTCCATTATTAATGATGCACACAGAAGGATAATGTATGCAGGATCTATGACTCTCCTACTTTATATTTTTCAATGGCACACAGAATATTATCGTAAAGAATAAGGTTCAGAAATGTTTTTGTGATGCGCACACAATATTTGTTGTTTTAAATAATTGTAGTAGACCCACTAAACCCCTCACACACACAGGGAAGATCTCACACCACAAGCAGCTTGTAAATAAAATGTAAACTATTTTGTATATAAATGTAACGTCCAAATATGTTTTGATTAAAACAAATGCAAATAATTTTAAATAAGTATATGTGTAGATTTGTACTACATTTATTTAAAACAAGAAATACGTTTGTGAATGTCCTTTTTATGATAAATATGTTTGAATGCATTGTGCACCGCTTATAACATTGATAATATGTAGATGATTCAACTACTCTGGATACATTTGCCATATTCCCTATGCTATATTTAAATACTCTGGATACATATGCTCTGATTCTCTGTCTTATGTATATTTTTGCTATTCCATGACATATGCCTTATTTCTGCTGCTGCTGCCCACAGTTGTGCATCTGCCCTCACTTACTAACTTGTACATTAATAATACTCAATATTCATTCAATACTTCTGGAGTCAAAATAACATTACATTTAATATTTTATATGTTTTAGCATTATTATGTATATTGTGGTAGTGTATTATCTTATTATGTACATTGTGCCGCTCGATGCATGTATGTATTTATAAATATGTGTGTATATATGTATGTATGTGTATGTGGATGTATATATTATATATATATATTATATATATATAATTTCTTCTTGATATTTTATCTTTTATCTTTTTTGACTACTCTTTTGCGTAGTGTCACCTGCAAGGTCACAAGAATTCCAGTGTTCAGAATGGCCCTGTGTGATGAAGAACATGTGACACAGAAACACTTTACTGACTTTGACTTTGAACAAGCACTTATTGTAGAGCCATAGAGACAGAGTCATTTGGAGATAAATCCCGACATACATCAGTGAATCTGTCTGTGTGCATTCATTATCATTGAGAGTGATCAGACTCCATACATGGTGCGGACACACACATATTTTATAGCACCGCCTCCCGCAAAATAGTTCCAATGCCCCTGCACACATCACAAACACACACCACACACACACACACACACACACACACACACACACACACACACACACACACACACACACACACACACACACACATCACAAACACACAGACACACACACACACAACACACACACACACACACACACACACACACACACACCACACACATCACAAACACACACACACACACACACACACGACACACACACACACAGACACACACACACACAGACACACACACACGATACAGCCGACAGAAACAATTGAATCTCCGGGCAGGAAAAAAGCACAAATGGTCTTTCTCTGTCTGTGTGCTGCTGAAATATGGTCGCCACGTGTCCCTCTAATGCTGCAGGTGTTTTCTTCCAGAGAGACACCTGGAATGGCTGGAGACAAGTGACAAGAACATTTGAGCCCCGTAATTCCTACGCATGGCGACAGCGCAAGCCTGTCTCGTCAAAGTCAAGCTGGCCGAAAGAGCTGTCAAAGCGGTGTGTGTGTGTGTGTGTGTGTGTGTGTGTGTGTGTGAATGACTGTGAATGTGTGTGTGTGTCGGGGCATGGGCCATGGCTATGCTACGGGTGCTAGAAGCGGCACAGAGGTGAGTATGATGAGAATTGTCAGCCAGATTATGAGCATGGTGTGTGTGTGTATGTGTATTGGGTGCTGAGCGTCAGACTCTGTGACCTTGGGGCCGGTCTGTTGGCACCCCGACCTCAAGGCTCAGATCTTGTCACATGACAACACTGACGTTGCCACAGACAGACCTACTGGGCTCCGTTATTTGTTGGTTTGTCGCTTGGTTTGTTTGTTACGTGAGAAGCCTGAAATATTGGTTACATTTATATTTAACCAATGATTTAGTTTTTAGTAAGCTGGCTATGTATACAAAACAAAGGCCCAAAGGATTGTATGTCTTTGTGAATATTTTGTTCTCTTGTTAGATTATTTGAGACCAACGCAAAACAGCAGTCAGAGTTGAAAATAAGCAACAATGGATTTTTACGAGTACTTTCTTACAACATACATATCAGGATAGCTCTATTTTTATGGGTGGTACAGTCTGAGTCCACATGTAGTAATCCCATGGACAACCAAGAGGAAGCAACCAACATGCTCCCCGGTCTGCATGTCTGAGCAGCGTCCACGTCGCTGTAACGTTAGGATGTATGGCCTAACTCGGGAAAACAACCTAAAAGACAGACGGTCCAAGAAAAAGTGTCTGTCAAGGTTTCAAATCAATACAGTGTAGAAATGGGAGAAAGACACTTGTTAAAATCCTCTTTTCTGAAAGCTTCCCCCACTCAGGTGAATGAGTTTCTGACAACAAAAACAAAGTGCGTAACTCCGCCCCTTTCAGTTTTAGGTTTCCTGCCCGGACTCTGTCCCCTCCTCCCAGAAGGTCTGCTAGAACAGAGTAGGACTGCTGGATCCCAGATGAAGAAGCCACAAGAGCGGTTGTTGCCTCATTCACTTCTTTTCCTGTCACTTGTATGTTGTATGAAATAAGCGATCAACAATCAGCTGCTAGCTAGTGGTGGACAGGGTTATGATAGGACAGGTCGCACAATTCAAAAACTTAGAGCATATGTTTTAGCAGCAACTTGTGTGGTTGTACACAAGATTTGTTTTCACACATCCCCAAACTGAAGTTACACGGTTTAGGAATGGTTTGTTTACTTCCCCAAGTTAAAAAATATATATTTATACGTTTCTTCTATTTTATTAAGAGCAGACATGGGAATACAAGTATGTCTTCTCAAACCAGATAAGAGCAGATATGTCTGCATGATAGCAGCGTCTCCTCTGCTCCTCCTGAGATGTTGGAGGTAAAAACAACGAAGAAAACAAGACAGATCGAACGAGAATAGTGTTTTATTCCCAGACAATATGTTGGAATCTGTGACAGCATCGTGGCCAATTAAAACTCAGATTGCGACAAAATTAACTCTGCATCGATGCACTGTGCCACTGCACAGTCCTGGGAGGCGGAACAGGAGAGGAGATGGCAGAGAGAGAGACATGGAGACAGACTCAGGAGAGACAGAGAGCACGAGAGAGACAGAGAGAGAGAGAGAGAGAGAGAGAGAGAGAGAGAGAGAGAGAGAGAGAGAGAGAGAGAGGGAGAGGGGGAAGGATGAGACTAAACAAGCCAGGAACACATGCAGCGACACCGGGTGAGAGACTGGCTCGATGTGTGTCTGTATATATAGGCTCCCTATATCTCAAGGAACACACTATCTCCCTAAATAGCCGGATTCCAGGATTATCCCCTCCGGCACTTTCCGCAATGGGGCATGTTGCTGAAACGGCTCTCGCACGCACACACATGCACCTGCACACACACACACACACACACACACACACACACACACACACACACACACACACACACACACACACACACACACACACACACACACACACACACACAGAGCACGATTTTATTCATGCGCTTCCCCTTCTACCTGATCTGATCGTTAGTTGCACACCCTTACAGCGGATAGGCTATTGATTGAAATCAATTATAGGCCCATTTACTTAATGGGCTTGGTCAACATATGTGTGTGTGTGTGTGTTGTGTGTGTGTGTGTGTTGTGTGTCGTGTGTGGTGTGTCACAAGCGATTGCTCATTCATGACCACAGGAGGGGCTTTCCGGGACGGGTCTTTCTATTGAGTTCTGTTCTCTATTCTGTCCAATCTTGTCTTGTCAGAATAAGCCAACAGGTTCTATCGAGATAACACAGCCAATGGATCGAGTCATCGCTAACGGAACAGGGGTGACTGTTATGTGCAGGCAAATAACCGACCTAACAGGGGAGAATTGATGGAATTAACTGCATTTACTCCCCAATTAGGACATAATGGAGAGTACAAACACCACGAAGTGCGGTCTGTTGCATGCTGGGACATGAATAAATACATAATGGGGGGGTTGGCTTACCACTGTTCAGGACCAAGGTCCCTCAGACACTTGACAGTGCATGGTTCCACTCGGTCAGACTGGTCCACACACTAGGATAGAGAGGCGTGTCAGCCTCTCAGCACCAGGTAGGGTGGAGCCGGGGGATAGAGAGGCGTGTCAGCCTCTCAGCACCAGGTAGGGGTGGAGCCGGGGGGATAGAGAGGCGTGTCAGGCCTTCTCAGCACCCAGGTAGGGTGGAGCCGGGGGATAGAGGAGGGCGTGTCAGCCTCTCAAGCACCAGGTAGGGGGTGCCAGCCAGGGGGGGTAGAGAGGGTGTGTCAGCCTGTTCCAGGGACTCAGGTAGGGGTGGAGCCGGGGGGAGAGGAGGCGTGTCTTCCTGTCAGGGACCAGGTAGGGGTGGCAGGTGTGTGCGTCCCGAAGGGAGCCCTGCCATCTCACTGGACCACGCCTCTGGTCACCGCCTTTCCAGTGCCCCCCCCTCGGGCATTACATAAGTAGGCGGGGCGGGCCAGTAGTCTGGATTAATAGCAGTTGTCTGCCAACAGGAAGGGCTGCTGGTTCGAATCCCCGGGCTGTTGAGGTGTCCCTGAGCCAAGACGCCTAACCCTAACGTGCTTCCTGACGTGTTGGTTGTTACCTGCATGGTTACCTTGCATGGTTGGCAACACTGTTGGTGTATGAATGGGTGAATGTGAAGCAACTATAAAGCTCTTTGGATAAAAGCACAATCATTGACAAACACCAGACGGGCTGATGAAGTTCAGTGGACAACGTGGACTGCTCCACAATGTATCATAGTCAATCACGCATGTATTTAAGTACAGGCAAAGGTACAAGCATATTTGATAATACACAATCAATTATTGAATCAATTATTGAATCAAATTATCTCCGGTGCCTTAATACTGCCACCAAATACATTCTGAGAGAGAGAGAGTAGAGAGAGAGAGAGAGAGAGAGAGAGAGAGAGAGAGAGAGAGAGAGAGAGAGAGAGAAGAGAAGAGAGAGAGAGAGAGAGAGATGAGAATGAGAGAGAGAGAGAGAGAGAGAGAGAGAGAGAGAGAGAGAGAGAGAGAGAGAGATGGGGTGAGTAATTGAGTTGGAGGTGGGCGGCGTAATGAGGTGAACAAGAGAGTGATCACGGGGAAAGGCCAAGACCTCCGACGTGCCCTTGCCCCCCCAGCAGGGCCAGCTAACGCCTCCTGGTGCTACGCTAATAACCAGAGAATTAACATGCACAGGGCTGTGCACGTGGTTGTATGTTCAGAAAGCAAGTGAAGAATGAGGAGAAAACATTACGTATTTCAGATTAATCTGTAAGAGTTATTCAAAATTGAAATACGGAGTGATTCTGATTGGCTGGTAGGATTGTTCATGCATCGCCTGGGTGACGCATTGGCTGATCATCAAAGCCGGTGTTTACCCTTATTGCACTGCAGTATTTAATGGCGTCAAAATGAAAACGGAGCATAAATAATAAATCCTCATCGTGAGACGAATGCCAAACACAAAGCAGACCTTGGCGACCCTGTAAACAAGAAGCCCCCCCCGGCCCCCCGGCCCCCCATCACTCATCCTGGATTCATCTTGGTCTGGCCCCAGGCAGGAGAAGAGCTCCCCTTTCCCCTGCCTGACTAATTATTCCACGCACAGTCTACAGTTAGCACGTTAGCAGTATAGCGTTTACTACTCCGGGGAATAGATGCAACAAAGACGAGGAACGAGGGAAGAAACAAAACACATAATAAATAAAATCAAATTGAAACGCTAAAAGAGCGACAGCAGGCAGCTAGCTTGAGGATAAAAGCTAAGACCTCAGACGTGCCTTTGCATCAGCTAGCACACAGCGTCTCCCGTGTGAAGGTACGTCTCCCGTGTGAAGAGACATCTCCCATGTGAAGGGACATCTCCCGTTTGAAGGGACATCTCCCGTTTGAAGGGATGTTTCCCGTGTGAAGGGACGTTTCTCGTTTGTAGGGACATCTCCCGTGTGAAGGGATGTTTCCCGTGTGAAGGGACGTTTCTCGTTTGTAGGGACATCTCCCGTGTGAAGGGACGTCGCCTGTGTTAATGGATGTCTCCCGTGTAGGACGTCTCCCGTGTGAAGGGACGTCCCCCGTGTGAAGGGACGTCCCCTGTTGCCTGACCACCGTACAGATCCTAGAGTGGACCTCCAGATGTTCAGCAATTGAGCTGAGCTGTTGCACGGACTCAGCTGTTCAGAGACAAAGATGAAATATTGCAACATTTACACACACGATGAACAGCCCATGACAACCAACACGTTGTCATTGACCACCTGACTGAGGGTGAGAAGCACGGTGGGAACACTACTGGGATACTGCCTGAACCCTCTTTCCATTTACTGTGCTGGTTTTTACATTTTGCTCACATTGAGAGAACACACACACACACACACACACACACACACACATACATTTAAGCCTAACACGACACAATGCTCACACTAGAAAGAGAGGGAGAGACAGAGAGGGAGAGACAGAGAGGGAGAGAAAGAGAGGGAGAGACAGAGAGGGAGAGACAGAGAGGGAGAGACTGAGAGAATGAGAGAGTCAGAAACAGAGACAGATAGAAAGAGAGATAGACACAGAGAGACACAGAGTACCAGAATAAAGTAATAATTATAATTATTATAATTATAATTATATATTATTATTATTCAATATTATTATTATTAGTAGTAGTAGTAGTAGTATTAGTATTATTAGTATTTTTTGTATTATGTATTTCTATTATTGTATTTATAAGGGCTTTTCAAGACAAGCAAAGTGGTTATATAGTGTGTGTGTGTATGTGTGTGTGTATGTGTGGGGTGGGGGGTGGGGGGTGGTATGACACCTCATCCACGACTGCTGGAACACTTTGCACCTCCAACAAGGTGTTGGGTTACTCAGATGAGCTCCGTCTCCGACGAATCAGCTCTGGAGTTTACCCCGGAGTCAGCCATTCAGACATGCACCACACAGCGGGAGGTTCTCTGTGTCAGACGTGCTTGAGCCCCTCAGATCCGCAGGAAATATTCCAGTATTTTAGGGGGAGGGGGTGGAGCCTGGGTAGGGTGAGGGGGTGGGGCCTGGGTATGGCGAGGGGGTGGGGCCTGGGTAGGGCCGAGGGGGTGGGGCTTGGGGTAGGGTGAGGAGGGTAGGCGGCCCTGGGTAGGGTGATGGGGTGGACCTGGGCAGGGCGGAGGGGGTGGAACCATGGGTATGGCGAGGGGGGGTGGATGCCTGAGAAATGGCAAGGGGTGGAGCCTGGGTAGGGGTGAGGGGGTGGAGCCTGGGCAGGGCGAGGGGGTGGAGCCTGGGGAGGGTGCGCAGGAGGCAGGACATGATGTTTTAAGTACACTACGGAAACCACCAGTGTTTTGTTTACTGCACACAGCACATCGGAAATGGCGGACGAAGTTACCAAGTCATTGGTAATGAATTATTGGTGCGTTGCTGTCAATGGTGCGTGTATTTGGACGTATCCGCGATATCAACGCAAGGGTGAAAAGCGATATACAGGGCAGCAGAGACGAGTACCAAGCAGCTACACTCTGTATTCTTCCTGTTCCGCGCCAGTAGCAGGATAGAAACGTCATCAACATGCCCACATGCTCGCCGGCTGGTGAATTCTCCGGAATATTCACCAGCTGCATTCAGACTCGGGCTCCACCAGAGATGTCCCGGAGTTTGTACTAGGGGGCAGGGTAGACTCCGGGAAAACTCCGGGAGGTTTCACAGTTTTGTCCTCATACATACAGCCCCTCCGGAGAAGTCAAGAGATGTTCAGTGTGAGGAGTTCAGTGTGGGTGTGTGCAGGTTAGGGGATCTGTCCTTGGCTATATGTGGTCACCGTTGGAGTGAAATATCTGTACGGCTGACGGAGGCACTTAGTTGGCATTAAGGGCTAATTGGCGGCGCTGGCGGCTGTAGACGGGTGTAGACGAGTGTAGACGAGTGGAGATGGGTGGAGACGGGTGTAGACGGGTGGAGACGGATGCTCCGCGAGCCGGGAGCCAGCGGGAGGCAGGGCCCAACTCCCGTAATGAGCCTTGGAAACATAAAACGTATTCCTCTTAATTATTACACACTTCCCCAATAAAAAGGGAGGAGAAACAAAGATAAACAACCCAATCAAACTAAATGTTTGTGTGTGTGTGTGCGTGTGTGTGTGTGTGTGTCTGTGTGTGTGTCTGTGTGTGTGTGCGTGTGCGTGTGCGTGTGTGTGTGTTTCTGTGTGTGTGTGTCTGTGTGTGTGCGTGTGTGTGTGTGCAACTGTGAGCGTTTTGACTGCGTTGGAGTTCCTAATTAAGTACAGAGATAAAGCAGCAATGCCAAAGAGCAAAGTCTACATTCAAGTGTTTGTGTGTGCATGTTTGTGTGTGTGTGTGTGTGTGTGTCTGTGTGTGTGTGTGTGTGTGTGTGTGTCTGTGTGAGAGAGAGAGGGGGGCGGAGGTCACCAAGCGTGGGCAAAAACATTCCCTCTCTCTGGAACAAGTGCTCCTCAACTTGAGTCAACGCGGGTTAACATAAGCATTTCAACTCGCCAAAACAACTCTGTAACAACACTGAGGGAAGAGAGAGAGGTCAAAACACGAGCCAACAGGGAGGGGCCAGAGGGAGGGGCCAACAGGGAGGGGCCAACAGTGAGGGCCAAACAGGGAGGGGCCAACAGGGAGAGGCCAACAGGGAGGGGCCAACAGAGAGGGGCCAACAGGGAGGGGCTGCATGTGACCTCCAGAGTTAAGAGTTGCATCTAAACACACAGTAGAATGTACTCTGTTAGCGATGTGCTCCTGTAGCAGGTTACCTCTACTAGCATCAACTAGCATCAACTAGCATCAACTAGCATCAACTAGCATCAGCTAGCATCAACTAGCAGCAACTAGCATCAGCTAGCGTCAACTAGCATCAACTACATTAACTAGCATCAGCTAGCATCACCTAGCATCAGCT
>PIJE02000090.1:511803-589303 GCA_002895965.2 Coryphaenoides rupestris
TCCCCTCCCAGCCGGCCGCCAGCCCAGCACCCGCTGTAGGGCTGGGGGGTGGGGGGGGGTGCCTTTACACACACACACACACACACTCACACACACACACACCATACCACACACCACACACACACATCCTTCCCACCTCCATCACCATCTCCCAGCGCAGTCGCCACCACCACCCACCACCCACCACAAGCCCGTCCACCGCACCCACCACACCTCCACCACCACCCACCACCCCCAACCCCTCCCCTCTCCCTCCATCCAGTGTCGGCATCTGGCGGGGTAACGAGCGGGGCGGTAATGACGGGGGTCACGTGTGGCCAATCGGCTCGGCTGTACGCCAGCCCTGGCCCGTCTCCGCTGCTGTGCCGGCAGCGGCGGCGGTGGCGGGCAGGAGCGCGGCTTTATTTAGAACGAGGCAAAAACAATTACGCCGGGACAGATGGTGCGCGCGCCGTCTCTGGTCTCGCGTCTCCGGTCCCAGGAGCCAGGCGGAGGAAGAGGAGGAGGAGGAGGAGGAGGAGGAAGCAGCGCTGTTCTGGAGTGAGGAGAGGCAGCTCTGCCCTGTCTCAAGCTTAACGTTATTGGGTTGGATGTCTTGCAGCTGTTGTCGTCGGCCCGAACGTTTGTGTGAAATAACGGACGAGCATAATAGAAGCGCTATTATGCTCAATATAGAAGATCAATAGATCAATATATTTGCATTGGTCGTGTGGACGATCGGAGGTTAACGTTATCGGGACGCACAGACGCGCGTTAACACACACGCACTTGAACGCGCACACACACACATACACACACACACAAATTCGCCAAAGTGTTGTCGTTTCGAGCATTTTCTTCCATTCCATTTCGCTGCATTCATTCAGATCTTGGTATGAGAGGCGCGTTACTCTAGGAGCGTAGGCAGCAGATGAATGCCTTGCTCAAGAGCATGGCGAGAGCAGGAGAGATGCCACGGGTTGTCTCAGGGACACCTGGCTGCCACCTGTCACTTCCCAACTCCACGTAACCCCACCGTGGTGGAGAACACACACACACACTTTTACCAGACTCTTCCATTTATTTTAAAGGGGTCCATTTAGAGTTTGTATAAATAGTTGTGCAGACAAATGTTCACCGTGTCCCTAAACACACGGAGGTGATCTGTAGCTAGGAGTGGAACACGGCTAAGTAGCGGTTACAGTGTGTGTGTATGTGTGTGTGTGTGTGTGTGTGTTTGGTGGCTGGTTTAAGCAGCCTCACCTGGCCCTGGCTGATCAGTCTGGGGCTGGGCGAGGCTGCTTAAACCAGCCACCAAACACACACACTGCACAAAGCTTCTTAGAAACAACATGAAAATTGCATTGCATTTTTACGTTGACAGTTAATTAACACCGCAAATATTTAAAAATAGCACAATAGACCAATTCTAAGCACGGTACTCCCTTCTCGGAAGCTATAACGAAATGTGACATAGTAAGCGATGTGTTGTAAACGTAGTCTATATTACACATCATAATATTTCAGCATATAAATACATTTTTTCTGGTCAACTAATCTGGCACACACACGAGACATATACAACACAGACACACTAGATACACACCAACTATACACATCACACACACACACACACACACACACACACACACACAGCCCAGCACACTTATGCACAGACAAACCGCAAGCTCGCTATATTTCCTCACACACACTTGCATTAGGCTGGCAGAGTGACAATCATGCTAGTGCATACCAAGAGTCCCACCAACTATGACCTATGACCCGGCCCGTTCTGAACTCCATTCTGCTAACAGCGCTAACTACTTCCCTTTCAGCAAGTAAGGGCATCAAAGCAAACGTGTAACTCTGTTTATGTCGTGAAATGTTTTGGGGTTTTTCAATTTTGTCTGTCCGTTTCAAAGTTTATTTTATATTTTTCTAATTATATCAAATGTAATATAAATAAATAAAATGATTCAATGTGTGTATTTGAATACCGTACGTGATTATGTGTCATCGTATATATGGTCGGTGAGAGAGATCTTCGGTGTTTTCAGCATGTTTGCACAACCTACCACATGTACCTTTGCAGACCTGGTGAAAATGAACCATTACTAAGTAATCAATAAATAATAATATACCTGTTGGCAGCGCGTCTTTGTGTGGTTGACCTGTGTGTTTGATGGAGCGGCTGAGAGGCTAGTATGTGAGCAGGCTGCTGGGAAGCTGTCAGACTCACACACATAAGATGGGGGTGGGGGTGGAGGGAGTGATCTGTACAATAAATAGCGCACCTCTATCTTTGCACAGTACTCCTTCAAACTCACTCACTCTCTGTCCTCTTTTGGACACCAAAACGAACACACTTATCTCACTTTGGGCTAATTGGACGAGCTAACACGGCCGCGAGTCTGAGCGGACTCATTTTTGACATCATACGATTCATTAAAAGATAATTTTGTAACCCGTAAAGATTCAAAATCAAAGCAAATGATCACCAATTCATGAATTGAAGTGAAACGCAAATGAAACGCACCCAGTTATCGCATACTCACCTCGTTGTATTTCTTGTCAATCTTTATTCCTACAATGAGCTAAACCCATGTGAGCATTCACAAAACTCATGTCTGTCAACATTTGTCCGCACAGTGCCATGTGGAGCAGCAGCACAGGCTATACACCACCTACATTGGCTTTTCATGGGCTTCTGCAACCACAGGACATATAAATCGGTTTAATTGTAGAAGTTGATGAACGGTTATGCAGTCAGAGCAGATTGTCAATGCTAGCACGCTAGCATGGTGTGTGGTGATGGCTGGTTTAACCCGTGTCTATTGATTAGTCAACGCCGCAGACTCTAACATGGGCCAGGTCAGGTGAGACTGCTTATGCCAGTCATCAATCACACACACACACCGCTCCACAGGCGTGTTCACATCACACACATTATCTCAACTAAATATATTCATGAAATCAGATACTTTAGAGACAAATAATGTCTTCCTCCTTTGTATGTTTCCTGAGGACATGCAACAGACTTTCATCAGCACTTTCATCAGCGTACGCACATCCACCCAATCCAATGCTGCGGTTCAGCTGTTGTCATTTGTACCTGTTTCCACTTAGCACACACACTACAACACAACACAACACAACACAACACAACACACACAACACAACACAACACAACACACACAACACAACACAACACAACCACAACACAACACAACACAACACAACACAACACAACACACCACAACACAACACAACACAACACAACACAACACCACAACACAACACAACACAACACAACACAACACAACACAACACACCACAACACAACACAACACAACACAACACAACACAACACAACACAACACAACACACCACAACACAACACAACACAACACAACACAACACAACACAACACAACACAACACACCACAACACAACACAACACACCACAACACAACACAACACAACACACCACAACACAACACAGCACAACACAACACAACCACAACACAACACTGCACACACAACACAACACAATACACACAACACAACACACACAACACACACACAAACACAACACTGCACAACACAACACTCACAGCACAACACAACACAACACACACAACACAACACAACACAGCACAACACAACACAACACAGCACAACACTACAACACAACACTGCAAAGCACAATACAACACTGCACAGCACAATACAGCACAACACAACAAACACTGCACAGCACTGCACAGCACAAACACACCACACACACACACTATACACACACACACACACACACACACACACACACACACACACACACACACACACACACACACACACACACTCACTCACTCCCTCTGGCGCCCTCTATCGGTGACAGTACCACACTGTGGAGATCTGAGGGGTAAAAATTGAGATGAAAAAAACGCCAAAAATGACAGTTTTTTGTATATTGTTTATATATTTATATACATATAATATATATATTCTATATATATATTAAATATGTACACATCTGTGTTCTCTGTGGATCATGGGACATGTGTGTGTTTATATCTATAGCAAATGGGTGGGTGCACATTATGCTTTTATTATTATTATTATTATTATTACCCTTTTATTACACTTTAATTATTGCCAAATTGTTTTTGCTGACTGAATGTTATTTTGCCTATATTTTTATACTTCACCTATATTTGTATACTTCTCCTAGGACTTAGACTTACTGTACATTTGTAAATCTGTTATATTATTTGTATTATTCTACTGTTTATTTCTCTATTGTTTTATTCTATTGCTATGCAACCTGGCACATGAATTTCCTTTGGGATTAATAAAGTTCTTAACAATAAAAACCTTATCTTATCTTCTGTGTCGGCTATAAGCAATCAATAACTAAGTAATCAATAACTGATACCTGTCAGCTGACATGTTGACAGTGATTAATAATGTAATAAATGACTCAAATAAGCAATACAATTAAATAAAAGTAAGTTGGTGTTCACACAAGACACCTCAATACATTTGGTTAATAATATTTAACTTGTAGTGAGCTTATCCTTGTTTCATTTCTGTCCCCTTGTTTATTTACTAGCGTCTCCTAGCAACAGCCAATGAGGAGCAAGCATTCACTTCCTGACCACAAGTAACTCAATATACTGTCATTAAAATAAGAGAAATAAAACAAGAAAAGCCTTTGAAAATATCTTTATTCAGTCAGTCCACGAAATGTCATTCCCTAAAATGTAAATAAATGTTATATAAAAATCTAGGTTTGTTTTTATGCTATTTGCCTATTTGTTTAGAGTTGGCTGTAAATACTCTAAATATTGTGGATACTGTGATCTGATCATTTTATTTGTATTGCATTGTATTGTTCTGTTGCACATTCTTTAATCTATAAATACTATGCTAAAAACTATCTACAATCCTTTTGAATCCTTTGCTGCAAAATGTTAATTAGCATCTAGGCAGAGATTAAATTAATATACATTTTCTATTAAAGAAACACGGCCCATTCAATTCCTATTTCTAATGGGTTTTCGGGGTGATGAGATGAGTGTTTTCAGTTATGAAATCCAAGCCCACGTCTCTCCATCTCTGGTCCAGACAGTCCACCGAGTCCAGCAACTGGATGTCACAGCTAGCTCCTGGAGGGAGATTAACAACCTTCACAAGTAACACAACAACACAAATACCACATCTTGGGCTTTGAATGAGAATTTTAATTCACAGGCAGGCAGTTAAGGTCACCATTATCCATTTTTGTATTGATTTTTGATCCAGTCATTGGAAAAAAATTCACAATGAATTGAAGTTTACTTCCACTCACCAAACAAAGTGTTGACTTGCTCGTTGGGGACGAGGAAGGGAGGACCTGCAAGAAGTATAGTAATAATAATAATAATAATAATCCATCCATCCATCCATTTTCATCCGCTTATCTGGGGTCGGGTCGCGGTGGCAGCCGGCTAAGCAGGGCCCCCCAGGCTTCCTTCCCCCCAGCCACACTCTCTAGTTCCTCCTGGGGGGTCCCGAGGCGTTCCCAGGCCAGACGAGATATATAATCTCTCCAGCGAGTTCTGGGTCTGCCCCGGGGTCTCCTCCCAGTTGGACGTGCCCGGAAAACCTCCAAAGGGAGGCGCCCGGGGGGCATCCTAATCAGATGCCCGAACCACCTCAGCTGACTCCTTTCGATGCGGAGGAGCAGCGGCTCTACTCCGAGCTCCCTCCGGATGTCTGAGCTCCTCACCCTATCTCTAAGGCTGAGCCCAGCCACCCTGCGGAGGAAACTCATTTCGGCCGCTTGTATCCGCGATCTCATTCTTTCGGTCACTACCCAAAGCTCGTGACCATAGGTGAGGGTTGGAACGTAGATGGACCAGTAAATCGAAAGCTTCGCCTTCCGGCTCAGCTCCCTCTTCACCACAACGGACCGGTACAGCGCCCGCATCACTGCAGACGCTGCACCAATCCGTCTGTCCATCTCCCGCTCCATTTTGCCCTCACTCGTGAACAAGACCCCGAGATACTTGAACTCCTTCGCTTGAGGCAGCAACTCACTCCCAACCCGGAGGGAACACTCCACCGTTTTCCGGCAGAGAACCATGGCCTCAGACTTGGAGGTGCTGACTCTCATCCCGACCGCTTCACACTCGGTTAGTTATATATCTATACAATATACGCCCACACACAAACATATTTCGAGTCAGGTTAAAGAACACAAAAAGATACAGCAAGGTGGATACCAGATACACAATATGATAAATATATGATACTATATGGTAAATAAACAGTATACTGTATAGCAGCATAGTGAAGCAGCCAGTTATGGTAACTTATGATGATAAGTAGCCATAGACTGACCAGCACAGGAATCTTCCAAACAGATAAAAGGGGCAGCAGCAGCTCAGGAGGTAAGAGCGGTTGTCTAGTAACAGGAAGGTTGCTGGTTCGCTCCCCCTCCTAGTATGTGTCAAGGTGTCCCTGAGCAATACACCACCTGCTCCTGACGTGTTGGTTGGTACCTTCCATGGTTGACACCGCCGTCGGTGTATGAATGGGTGAATGTGAGGCAACTGTAAAGCGCTTTGGATAAAAGCGCTATATAAATGCAATCCATGTACCATGAAAGGTAAGCTCCCGAGATGTTCAAACCAAATCCATCATCTTACTCTCGTAGGGTTTCTGGCATCAAAACATAAATCAAACACGCTCATCCTCATGACTGGTTATATAATGATAAACAAAACAATGTCTTTCTTCCCTCTCTGCGTGAAGAGGATTCAAATGTGCGTTCTTCACCAACCCACATGTTTTTGTCGGAAAAACAAAATGGATGGCGTGAATAAAATTACATTTGTTCCTTCGTCTTCCCCCGGCGTGAAGTCAACATGAATCAAACGGGGCCTCTTTCCCCATCGATCTGCTGACGGCAAAATGCTCAACACAACGAGCTTGACTTTTTTTTTTTAAATGCACGGATTGCAGAGAAACAAAAAAAGGAGCCATAATAATAACGGGCGTCTTCCACGGCTGCGTGTGTGTGAGCCGTCGCTCTGGGAGCGCCGGGGAGGAGAAGCCGGGGCCCCCGAGGCTCCGGCAGCCATTCATCACTGATTAGCCACATTTACATCTCATTACGTTCTATTAAGCACCCTCCTCCTGAAACACTGGGACTGTCATGCAGGGTGTACACCACCACCGTGCTGAGCTGCTGGAGGCTCTGGATGGCCTCTGTGTGTTGTGTTGTGTTGTAGTGTGTTGTGTTGTGTTGTGTTGTGTAGTGTTGTGTTGTGTTGTGTTGTGTTGTGCTGTGTTGTGTTGTGTTGTGTTGTGTTGTGTTGTGTTGTGTTGTGTTGTGTTGTGTTGTGTTGTGTTGTGTTGTGTTGTGTTGTGTTGTGTTGTGGTGTGTTGTGTTGTGTTGTGTTGTGTGTGTGTTGTGTTTGTGTGTGTTGTTTGTGTTGCGTGTGCGTTGTGTTGTGTGTGTGTTGTGTTGTTTGTGTGTTGTGGTGTTGCGCGCTTACATATTTCCATATCGCGGAGCGGCGGCCGCCTCTGTCTTGTCACCATGGTGACAGATTCCCCCCCTGGGCGCTGGGGACTGTCACTGTGGAAAGTAGTGTGGGCGAGCAGGGGGCCTCATTTGGGACAGTCAGTTACCATGGTAGCGCTGCACAACACACACCTGGACACTTGCTCGTCTTAACAAGACACGACACTTGCTCACCTGAGATGTTGAGCGTTCGGCCAACGTCCAGGTGAACTTGGTTGATTACAAACCCAAGTAAAAAACTAAGCATTATCTTACTAGCTCACTACTTCTCAAGGTATGTATGTAGAAGAACGGCACACACACACACCACACACACACACACACACACACACACACACACACACACACACACAACTCATCCATGTGCCCAGTAGGAGTAAAATATGAAAACCACAGCAAGATTTTATATTTTTTATATAAATATGTGTTTACAGTATAGACAGACACACACATACATATCAGACCCACACACATACACACACACACACGCACATACCAGCTGGTGAGTACTCGGTACATGTAGTTAGCTTTCAAATCTCAAAGCTGTCAAATAAAAGGCCTCAATGTGTGATTGTTAGGAGGCCTGCTGAATATCACATGGATGTGTAGATATCCAGATGGAAGCCTCTTACTTTCTGAATCTTAAAACGTTTAGCTCACTGCGTCGCTAGCTGGTTCCCCCACTCAGGTGTCAGGTTCTAAAGATAACCTCTGTCTGGATAGACGGCAGACATCTTTGTGGAGTTCACCAGCGCAGAAAACAACAACTTGTTTGAACTCATCAACAGGAACACGACAAGGAGAAGAAATTTCCGGCAACACAAAAAAAAAGGCCAGCAATTCAGCCCCTCCCCCTTCAAACCGGTGATGAGCAGCATGGCGTTTCGGTGTGTGTGTGTGTGTGTGTGTGTTTGTTTGTTTTGATGCTCTTGACACACAGTGATGGGAAGCTGAGAGCACGAAAAAAGGCGGAGGAAATGACAGGCCAGTGACAGACCGAGTCACCCGCGGTCGCCAGTCGCCGCGGTGACAGCGGCAGGAAGGTCACCAACGACAGATGAGACACGCATGCACACATCTGTGTCTCTGTTTGTGTGTGTGTGTGTGTGTGTGTGTGTGTTTGTGCGCATCACTGTCTGTCTATGACCACACCATTTCAGGAGTATTGCCGTTGCCTTCACTAGGTTGCCAGGTTGCTTCAGCTGTTCTGGTGACAGCTAACAGCAGGCTTTCAGAAGTCCACTTATTGCCGCCCGCGACCTCAATGTAAACCCCACACCTCATAAATCCTTTTGTCACGATGGACCAGGCTTGTTGTAATCAGCTAAACCCACGAGAACGTTGCCTAGAGGTACTGCAACCTACACATTAAAGGTGCAGTGTTTCTGAAATGGGGGTATGCTATCCCTACGGGTACTTTGAAGGACTGCAGGGGGTCCTTGGAACATGAATTAAAAAAATTATCATTTTTTATCTTGGTAATGAACAATTATAAAATAATACAACACTAATATAATAATATATAATAATATAATAATATAGTAAATCTGAATAATAACACAGTAACAACTTTGTTAAATCTTTCCAATAAGAGCAAATCAGTTTAACATTAAATGGGTACTTGGCTGAAAAGATATCTTAGGGGCGGTACATTAGTAGAGATAGCTTGAGAACCACTGCATTAATGTGCTGGGTGTCATCATGGTGTGGCCCCAGCCCTCTCCACTGTCGTGGATCCGTTGTGGCGTCGGTTTCATCTGTTTCCTTTTGTTTTGTGTGTTTCTCTGTCTGCTCTGTTGGAGGTGAAGAGCCTTGCCGGATAAGAGTTTTGTTTTGGGGGTTTTTTCTGCAGTGGGGTTCCAAGCCTGCCATGCTGGTTGGACAATGCTGAACAGATCTGACACGGAAGTTGCTCCAAACCATCCATGATACCAAAAATCAATTCAGATGTATCTTCTGACTCCACTGTGACTAGCCTGGCTTTCCTCCAACAATGTTTTCAAAAATAATACACCGATAACAACACATTCAGGTTTCCCCATATTATTATGTGGATTATTCATATTATTAAGAGAAGAAGAGTGATAGAAGTAGGATGACTATATATTTATTCCTATAATTAGGATCATATTCAACCTGTTTGGAATCATGTTGACTCACCGTAATTTTTACATTTTCACACAGAAAAAACGTGTGTGTGTGAGAAAAGCACACAGGTAGCAGTGAGGTCGCGGTCCGTCCATGGATCTGACGGATTCAACCTGTGGTGAGCCTCGTTATGAAGCGCTAATGAGCCTTTATATACACACATACACACACACACACACACACACACACACACACACACACACACACACACACACACACACACACACACACGCAGGCATGGTGGATGTGCAGGGATCTTTGACCCTAGAGAAGCCATTTTGAAGCCGACATGTGTAGAGACACCATGCTGCTACAAGAGCCACGCTGCACGCAGCATGACGACCTCCTACCGCTTCGCCGCGGTTCCATGCGTTCCTACTTCCTCACACCATGTGACCATGTGGTGCAGAGATCTGTGTGTGTGTGTCAGAGCTCTGCAGAGATCCTTGCCCGATGCCCCAAACATCGAGCCTTGTGAGACCATCCACATATGACTGAACTGCGTGGCCATGGCTGGGCATCAGTTGACTTCCACTTTATGGGGGTGCGGCCTTACGTTGTTCTCCAAAGAAAAAAACCCTGGCCAATCAGAGGGACGCTGTGGCTATCTTCACTCTCCTTGCCAATCCATAGTCTAATCTGGGACACGCCTTCTGTGCAGACTTCTATTCATCTTTCAACATCGTTATTCAGTCTATTTCAGTCATGTCACTGAGTTTTCCATCGCTCTGAAGATTGCTACACTTTCCTCAGGACCGGCCATTTGTATGTTGTTTGTATATGTTACTATTCTACAGGCTCCTTGCTTCATGAGCAGAAATCCCCACCCCCACCTCCCCTGCATGCTGATTGGTCCTATCATTTTTTTACATCTTTGGGGGCCCCGGGAGCCAGCAGCAGGCTGAGAAATAAAACATGAACTTGCAGGATCACAGTATCTCAGGGGTCTCTGGAGGAGGCTGGCCAAGCATCTCCAGCTCCAGGCGGCCCCACAGGGCCCCCGGAGGGAGCGGCCATTTGTACAGAGCTTATTGGGTTGTGAGCTCCGCTAAGCAGCCGCCTCCCTCCAGGCCTGTCCCTGTCCTGCCAGCACTGTGGCTCCCAGATCACAGATCTGTTGTTATGCATCCATCCAGGACAGAACAAAGCCATTGTGACCTGTTTCAGTGGCTGAATTGATTCCAGTGGGCTTGTTTGTGTTGTTGTTGTTGTTGTTGTTGTTGTTGTTGCTACCAGGAAGCCGTTGAGGATTACTGTGAAAACCAACCCGTTGTCTTCCGATGCTCACAATTGGCTCCCCGCCGCACACTTTGTTATTTACAGCTTCTGACAAGTGGCTGTGATCTCTCATGATGGGGGGGGGGGGGGGGGGGGGGGGGCGGAGATTGTGGTGCTGATTGTAAATGCCAAGATGATTAGATTGAGCCCAGGGAACAATTTAGTCAGTCATAAAGAAAAGTGGAATAGGCTCAAACTTCCTGTTTTAAAGGGCTGGTTCTTCACAGTGTTGTTGTTGTTTGCTAATGTAAGCTGTGAGGTGTAAAAGCGGTTGAAGTGAACATTTACCTGCTGCTGGTGATATTTCTACACAGATCACAACATGACATCAGAGATGTGTGTTATTAGTGTGTAAGGTGCGTGTGTGTGTGTGTAAGATTGTTTGATTCAAAAGACGTAATCTCTAATCAGGTAACAATATCAGCCAATCAGAAGGGTATGAGTGCAATGAGTGCATGTGTTTAACTGGAGAGGGATCGTCCACTGCAGTGTTTTTCAACCAGTGTTCCACATGAGAATATGAAACTTAAATTGCGCCTCGGAACTTATTTCATACAGCTCTCGTAAAATCGCACTATAACTTCTAACCTAATTACGCTTCTATGACTGTGGATGACGTTAGAGATGCATTCAGACATGGGACTGTTAGAATAAGTGGAAAAGCAAACAAAGATGGATACATTTTTGAAAAGGAAAAATACTGACCCTGATCCTGACCTTCCCAGTCCTCCCAGACCTATCCCACATGTAGAGCCCACTACAAGAGGATTTTCTTTCCCTGGGGATCTTGCTGCACCGACTCCCGAGCTATTTCAACATCAACATTTTCCACAACATATCTGTGCAAACGTAGCTTTTCAAGCCTAACTGCTATAAAAAACAGCAACTGTGAGCAGTCGAGGAATAAAAATGGTAGAAAAACACTGGTCTAATACAAACCCATCGATGAGAGCTGTTGGTAGTTGGTTCTCCTCCGACGGGTAAGTAAAGTTCTGTTTGACTCTCACAAAGTATTATTGAACATTTCCAGTGTGGTCATTTCCTATCCGCTCAAGCGAGTGTGGGTCCCTCGCGCCTGCTCCGGAACAGAACCCAATGCATCCGTCCTATTTTGCCTCACATGGCTTTTTTTTAAAGTTCCTCTGCCAAACTTCCTCAGTTTGGAGGCCGCCACTTCCCGCTGTGTGTGTTGTGTGACCACTATGTGTGTGGACTAATAAAGATCTTCTTATCTTCTTATAACGGGCAGTTAACTTAGCATCTAAGAACATCATAAACCCCCATCATCATAAACCTTCAAATGGTAAATAAATATGAATAATCACTTGTACGCGGTTTCTTTTACTCTTCTCCAAATGTGTCGTCCTTGGTGGTGGTCAGTGTAGGGCAGATCAAGGCCTGGCCATCACTAACCCTTCCTCCCTTCTCCCTCCATACATCATCCCCTTCCTCCTCTTCCTCCCGCACTGCTCTAGTCGCACTGACTTGGGTTTCTACTTAGTAGCGCCCCGACGATCAATCCTAATATGATTAGAGGAGGCTGATGATGGCTTTTGCGACTGTCATCCATCTTGGCCCTAGTTGGTTCCTCCTGGTGAACATGCCTGGAGTAACAAGTGACGGAGCTGCCAGCGCCGCTGCATTTGAGCCACAAACGCGTCTGCCAAAACCAACATGGCCGACGTTTCACTCCCTGTCCGTCCCTTTCAATAACAGACAGCCTGATCAATTGTTAAGAAATAATACGGCTGCTGTATTCAGATAATGAATAGTGAAATTGGGTGTTTGTGGGGTGGTGGGGGAGGGGGGGGGATGTTTATACTCGAATAATAAAAACATATTCATCGGTCTCTTCGTGGTCCAAACAAGCTTTCATAAATCAAGAGTCTATTTGAGCAAAAAAAAACAACCTCTGCATTCAACACGCGGGCGCTACCTTTCCAGAAGATTCTTCCTTGTCGTTTAGATTGAATTAGCATCGAGACAAAGCAAGAGGCAATTCATGTGGCTTTTCAAAAGGTTCAGAAGCCTCTCTAAATCGATTTCAAGAAGCTATTACAGGAGGGGGAGTGGGGGAGGGTGAAGGGGGGGGGGGTGGGTGGGTGGTGGGTGGGTGTTCGGGGGGAGCCAGTTCCATGGCAGTCGTTGAGCACAAGACGTTTGCAATGAATTTATAATCAATTCACGAGAAAATACAGAACAAACCGACATGTTCCTACTTTGTCCAGGACAACCAGAGCATTAAGGAGCTTATAAGGGTTGACGTGCCTTGCGAGGTGAAAGGTGAAATGTAGGGGATTGAACCCTGAACCTTTTAGCAGAGATTAGAACGCCCCCGCTAGCTATGCTGCAGTGCTTGTCTTTCTGCTACAGATGGTGGCAACATGCAAAACTCCATAATGCAATAATGCAAGAATAGTATGTAGTAAGTCCAGAGTCATGCTTGAATATAGCATGCAAAATATCTTTGGCCCCTCTGTTTAAGCTTTCTGCTATCTATAGTGAAATAGAAAAAATAACTGATTGGCAGAGACTGTGACGATCGCTTAGGCTATTGTTTTACGTAATAATGGATAGTGCCGCTGTTGTTTCAGAACCACGGACAGCGCTGTTTCCTGTGTGTTGGGGTGTGTGTGCGCCATACGCAACATGACACAATTAAGAAAAGCCACAAAAACAGGCAAAGCTAGCTTGTTTCCCAGTTAAACTAATGCTAACATCAACATCAATGCCAATATCAACGTGAGCATATCGCCTGCGCGTTGCACGGCTTGTTTTAACAATGGATGGTTTTGGAAGAGAAAACAAAACACAGTAGAGACCCCAGCCAAACCAGTAGCCGCAGCAGCAACAATGATGTCATGGAGATCAAGCTAGCCGGAACAGAGCTAGCCGGGACAGAGCTAGCCGGGACAGAGCTAGCCGGGACAGAGCTATACAGAGCTAGCCGGGACAGAGCTAGCCGGGACAGAGCTATACAGAGCTAACCGGGACAGAGCTAGTCAGGACAAAGCTAGCCAGAGCCAAGTTAGCCGGGGCAGAGCTAGCCAGAGCCAAGTTAGCCGGGGGCAGAGCTAGCCGGGACAGAGCTAGCTGGGACAGAGCTAGCCAGAGCCAATTTAGCCGGGGCAGAGCTAGCCAGGATAGAGCTAGCTGGGACAGTGCTAGCCAGAGCCAAGTTAGCTGGGGCAGAGCTAGCCGGGACAGAGCTATATAGAGCTAGCCGGGACAGAGCTAGCCAGGACAGAGCTAGCCGGCACAGAGCTAGCCGGGACAGAGCTATACAGAGCCAGCCGGGACAGAGCTAGCCGGGACAGAGCTATATAGAGCTAGCCGGGACAGAGCTAGCCGGCACAGAGCTAGCCGGGACAGAGCTAGCCGGGACAGAGCTATACAGAGCTAGCCGGGACAGAGCTAGCTGGGACAGAGCTAGCTGGACAGAGCTATACAGGCCGGGACAGAGCTAGCCGGGACAGAGCTAGCCAGAGCCAAGTTAGCCGGGGCAGAGCTAGCCGGGACAGAGCTAGCTGGGACAGAGCTATACAGAGCTAGCTGGGACAGAGCTAGCCGGGACAGAGCTATACAGAGCTAGCCGGGACAGAGCTAGCCGGGACAGAGCTATACAGAGCTAGCCGGGACAGAGCTAGCCGGGACAGAGCTATACAGAGCTAGCCGGGACAGAGCTAGGCGGGACAGAGCTAGCTGGGACCAGCTAGCAGAAGAAAAGGTCTTCACCTCGCAAATCTTACCCTCCCCCTCCTCTGTCACTTCATCCTGGCACCGTGGTCCTGCTAAGCGCTATGGAGGACGCCGTTTTGGATGCAACCATTATGTATCCAGTCAGGCAGGACATTAACGCTGGGGAGGAGAACGTAGGAGGGAGGTGATCATTCAGAATATAATTGTTCGTGGGAGAATAGCAGGAGAACTGCATGATCACAGTGATCAGTAAGTACAGGTATTGTAAGTATTGTAAGCAGTAGCTAACTTCCAAGTTTGCTAAAATATTAAGATGCTTCGATTTTAAAGTAAAATGCGCACTGAAAAAAGCATCAGCATAAGGTGCAATAACATTGCTTAAATCATCGGATAAATTGTGTAAAATGGCGGGTTCAAACTGAACCATTTCTCGACACAAAAGTCCCAAAAGCAACTCAGAGCAAATCCAATTTTCTATCTGATCAGCTGTGTGCACTGTGGCACATCCCTCCCAAACATGCCTTGACAGCATTCATAGCCATTTAGAGAGAACAGAAAGCATTCAATTGTAGAAAAGAAACACACTGTACTGAACTGGTTTAACAGCCTGTGCCGTTTTCCAAATTAAAATGTGCAAATGTAGACACACACACACACACACACACACACACATTAAATTAAAAAAACTGAACTGCCTCTTCTTTCCATGACTCTTTGCCAAAGTCACTTCATTTGGTGGCAAAATGTTCCTGCTTGACTTAACTACGGAAGCCCTAAACAGCCAACAAACAGCTTATTTTGCCACTTCACGCCTGCGGTGAGAAACTACTATGACACCCTGGACACCCTGGTACTCCTGTATCACAATGTTGGCATAAGCTGATCCCTGCAAAAAAATTAAAATACAAATTATTTTTATTTTTATTTTCGTGCTTATAATAGTTATATCATATGATTCTGACATTATCATATTAATATCCTAAACTAGAACTAGACACCTATCTGCCTTGAAATCAAGTGTCATATTCATATTTGTATGATATATATTGGTATATTGGTATTATTATAATAGTTCTATCATATGATTTTAGCAACATTATCATATTAATATCCTACACTAGACACCTATCTATCTTGTTGTTACCTGGAAACCATGTGTTATATTGGTATTATATGAACAAAGGGTCAGTCTGGTTTGTTTTTTCCGTCTTTCTGCTCACAAGACCAATCGTGGTCCATCTTGTGTTGACCTCTCCTCTCTCTCCTCTCTCTCCTCTCTCTCCTCTCTCTCCTCTGCGGGGGCCGGGCTGTTCAGAGGACCTGCTGTACCTGCAGGCTGCTCCATGCAGGTACAGCAGCAGAGTGTGCTGGAGCAGGTCCAGGTACACACAGGGCTCACTGGGCATCTCCATTGGGTTTGCCCTCTGCACTGCTTCCCAGCACACGCAACGCAACGCTCCAGTTTATTGCCGTGGAGTGTGACGCCTATTTTTATTTTTTTTGCCATAGTAACTGCCATAGTAAACTGTAGTATTTTTAGCTATCGGCTGCTGCCCTCTTTATCTCTTCTTGTATCAAGAGCGTAGTTTGCTGTACAAACAGCAAACTACGCTCGTGGTACAATGCAATGCAAAGAAGAGATAAGTATGGCAAATGTGACTTAAACCGAATATACTCCCGTGGAGTGTGTGTGCAACTATCAACTGCCTGTGTCCTGATAGTGGAGAAGCCCAGCAGAAGCCGCTTAATAAGACCCCATCGCTGGGTTATTGCAGGCTGTCGATCCTGAGGCTCACCTACAACAGCACCCTTCAAAACAAACAGCTTGTGAGCTTCTGGTGGGACAGTGGATGACTTGACCTGTTCAGTTTGTACTTGAGCAAAGATAACCTCCGGTCAGAGGTTATCTCTGACCTCTGCTGCAGATGGAAATGTGTTGTTGTGCATGATCTGTGTTTTATTAATTAGCATTTATATTGATGGTAGAGTAAAACATTATGGATTAGTACAAACATACAGATAAGATAGATTGAATGGAGAGTGTTATACTCAGTTGTTATGACTAATACTTAAATGACATCCACATATTCCTCAAATAATACATACTGTATAGCTCATCATTGATCTCATTTTCTCAGCTAATAGATAAGATATATTTATATTTAATGTTTGGACAGACAGACACACACACACGCAACAAACTGAAAAGTAATTCTAATGTATCTTCCGCTTTTAAATGTATGCACAAATATTTGACGTGAACCCAAATCACAACCACTTAACGCATAAACAGAAGAAGCATTCCAGTTCAAATGAACACCTGATCCACCTTGGTTATGATGTGTGTGTGTTTTATCAGCAATCTTATTATCAGTCATTTCATTTGACTCCTAGGAATATCCCACAGCTCAACATCAACATCAACCTGTTAGCCAGCACTAGCCAAGCCCTATTGCAAATCGGTACGATGAAGTGTGTTGCTGTGATCATCACTGGATACACAGCCACCCCACCCGACGGCTACCAGCTTGCTCACCAGCCAGCATCTCATCACCATGGATGGACAATACTCATTTTCAATTTTGTAATTGTATTGAAAATATTTGCTTGTCTTACTATTACTACATACTCGTTGCACTCCGTCCGTCCAGGGATGATGGATATGAAAATAGGAGGTAAAACTGACTCAGACGTTCCCCATAAACGAACCAACATTAAAGCAAAACAATGGAGACAGGGGGCTGTCTTCCTCAAGTCCACCTCTCAAGATTTGCCTCGCATTGTTAAAATTGTTGACTTACTGAAGCTCTCAATCGGCTGCCACAGCACCTCTGGGACACATGGTCCACGTGTTACATCAGGAAGACTTAGTGATTTAGTAATGCTTCCAAGTGCATCATCAGGCATTTACATATCAATCTGTTGTTTTCCATATTGTTTTATTGTACTGTATCGCTATGTAACCTGGCACAAGAATTTCCTTCGGGATTAATAAAGTTCTATTCTATTCTATTCTATTCTATTCTATTCTGCCTTACAGCGCATATATACATATATATGACAAACACAATTGGTTACGAAGGCTGAAGGTTGTAATTGGTCAGATCATCAACAGGTGACTGTCTATAATGGCGCTGAGCTGTTCCTTTGTGGCGATGCTGCTGGTGCTCAGAGCTCCAGGGATCCAGCCTCAGCTCCAAGGTTAGGAGAACCTATTGAAGACTGCAGGCACAATTTCTTCTGATATAGATGTGTGGTGGTCATCATTAGCACGGCTGCCAGCTCCCTCTCTTCATTGGCTCTCTGGAACACCTCACAAAGATGTAGAACGAGGGTGGCTTACGATTACACAACAACTATCATTTTAAATTGCCAATTAAAACCATCTAATTTCTTCAATTAGGACCCCAATGGCTTTAATTCGTAGTAATGACATTACAAATTCTTAAGAGGTGCCTTTTTGAAGAGTACGACATAGAAATACACACACACACACACACACACACATTATATAACAGAATGATTGACAGGACAGCATGTGAGATAAAGGTGAGATAATACATCAGATGGGAATCGGTAACCATGACAATATGTAGCCCGGTCTGGTATACTAAACTGAACACATGAGGGTAGTAGAGCAGCAAGGGCTGTACATTAAGAACATGCTGAAAGATTACTGGCTGTGGGATCCACTGATTCAATGTTTGTTAATCTGTCTTTTTGTTGAGAAAAGAGTAAACATAGTGTAGAATCTAGAGTGTGTTTTATACTGTAAGTATGAGTATACCATGACGTACGTCACACCACATACATAAGCACACAATGATTATAGACCAGAACCAGCTTACCCAGTGTGAAAGCTAGTTAGTGTTATAATGTTATAATGTTTCTCGATTCAAGATTCAAGAACTTTGTTCTTTGTGGGGTGGGGGGGTGGTGGGGGGTGGGGTGCAGGTGAGGTCAGTTGATGACTTGTGGAAAGAAACTCCATTTTAGTCTCTATGTTCTTGCAGTGTGACTGCGGAGGCACTTGCCTGAACTCAGCAGTTGGAACAGGTTGTTGTTGGGGTGGTGAGGATCCTTCATGATCCTGCAGGCTCTGGTTCGACACCTCCTGGAGTCCAGGTCCTGCAGGGTGGGGAGTGTAGTGCCAATAGTGCGGCATTCAGCCAAACGCACAGCCCTCTGCAGAGCCCTCCTGTCCTGAGAGGAGCTGCTGCCGAACCAGGCAATGATGCTTCCTGTCAGGATGCTCTCCACCGCACCAGTGTATCTCTGAAGGATCCTTCGGACGACTCTGAATTTCCTCAGCTCCCTGAGGTGGTAGAGGCGCTGCTTCGCCGTCATCACCAGAGTGTCAATGTGTGTAGTCCAAGTCAGATCCTCTGTGATGTGGACCCCCAGGTTCACCCTCTCCACAGCAGTCCCATTAATCCCCAGTGGTGTGTATCTCCTCAGATGTTGTTGTGTCCTCCTCAATCAGCTCCTTATTTTTGGAGACATTCAGCATGAGGTTGTTGTCTTGGCACCAGAGTGACTGGTTAGCAGTTCCCTCTAGGTAGGCCTTCTCATTGTTACCGGAGATCAGGCCCACCACCACTGTGTCACCCGCAAACTTGACAATGGTGTTGGAGCTGAACCCTGCCACACAGTCATGTGTGTACAGGGAGTACAGTAGGGGACTGAGGACACAACCCTGGGGGGATCCTGTGTTCAGGGTGAGGGGTCTGGAGGTGTGTCTGCCCACCCTGACGACCTAGGGCCTGGTGGTCAGATAGTCCAGGATCCAGGCGCACAGGACCCAGCTCAATCAACTTGCCAGCCATTCTGCTGGGAACTACAGTATTTAGCAGAGCTAAAGTCAATAAACAACATCCTCACATAGCCCCCCTTCCGACTGTCAAGATGAGAGAGGGAGCAGGCTGGGACCACGGACTCAGCCAGGGAGAGGTTGAATATTGTGGTGAACACTGGAGCTGGCTGGTTAGCAAGGAGCGAAGATGAACGGTTGCCGAGAAAATCGGGGGACAGATAAATACATACCGTACATACAGAGACTACTCTATTTGTAGTTCGATTATACACTGAATTATGTCCTGTAGATCTCAAGAGCTGTGAAAAGGGTCTACTATTGTTTGTCTAACTTGCTAGCGAAGTTGATAATATCCACACAATGACACAATGTGGAATGTGTACTTGGAGCTCAGTATGTAGAGGCCATTCCCTGTATATGTATTGGTCCTGAGTTACACAGCGGGGGCTAGCCGTATTTATGTAATAAGAGGATGTCGTGTGTGTGTGTGTGTGTGTACATGTGTTTACATGCGTCTGTGTGTGGTGATCTGCTTATTTTGCAGCTAATATCTAATATCACTGATACCTCATATCACTTCAAATAGCTCTTTAGGAATGTCAATGTATCAGACTGTTTTAATGCTGTTACTCAAGGGTCTGACTGTCTACAAAGTGGATAAAATCCTGAACAACATCTCTGAGGAGAAGCTGAGTCTCTCCGACCAGACATCATGATCCTGCAGTGTTTCACACCCAATGAGGTGGTTTTCCCTTTCATGGGAATGTCGTGCAGGTAATACACTTTACAATGGATTCTGTCACTTCTTATAACAAAGACACTAATTTGTCTAACGAAGTTATGGGTCAATTAATTTTTCCATCCTATTATTGTAGGTTGCATCAGTGAAGGACCGCTTGCTAAGCAACAACATCTGCAGGACAAGCTGTCTTCAAGGCCCTGCTCCCCAAGTCGAGGAAGGGTGAATGTGTTGTTGTGTTTGACCACCTGCAGCATATACCACCTGCTCTGCTCTGTCATGCATTCTCATGCAAAACTTCATCAATAATCCGTTTTATTGCAGAGATTGTAGAAAGGACATTTAAAGTGATGTATGCATGTCAAATTCCAACATGGTCCCTTTAACAGGCGGCTTGATTGAATTTGGGCAGATAGCTACTCTTAATTACCTGTCCTGATTCCCAGTCTTTCTGCTATGGATGTTGGCAACGGTTGGATCATTGAAATTAAAATGTCAAAATGATCTGGTCGCCAGGGGAGAGAGGTAAGTTTAGAAATCACATTTCATTTCATTTCTTTATATAGCTTTTTATACAGCACATACAAGTTGTATTGACTTGGATAAATACATGTTTGATAAAAAGAAAATAGTTTTCATGGGCATGTGATTCTTAATGTAGTCTGACTTTATAACCAAGGTAATTACTAGTGGTGCAATACAAGGGAGTATCAGAAATAATTTTGCCTAGGGAGCAATCTATCATATTTCCACACACTTAATTTTAGCGCATTGCAAAAGTCTAATGTATGCTCAGAGATGTACTCTTAAAAAATGTCAAGTCCATTCTATTTGTCAATACATGTCCTTATAATTCCCCCATTAGCACCGTGACCAAAACTCACACACAAAAAAAGATTGCAAAGCCATAAACTTGCTGCCTGTCTGGGTAACTATTTGGTTTCTATTTTAGGCCTGCCCGCCTGACTGCCTGTCAGAGACTTGCAGAGAGGAGCAGAAACTAGGAGAACAAACTAGGCTGGCTAAATATTTTATGAAGCCACCTCAGTGTGGTGACCCGAGGTAAACAGAACCCTAGACACACAATCATGAATGCTCTCATTTGTCATATTGTCCTTTCATCTTCTCTGATTGTTACAAAGCTCTCTCCCTCGGTCTCTCACACAACACACATACACACACACACACACACACACACACACACGTGTTGGTGTATGTGTTTGTGTCTATTCTGCTGAATTGTGCATAAATATTGACTCAGTGTGTGGACATACGGTGACAAAGTTGGTCAACTGGTAAAGGGGTATGGCTGCGACAATAATTACGGCGAGCTACGAAACTTGTTGGACTTCATTTTTCGACTGTACTACAAATCTATTGGTTGGCACGTCACGCAGTGCGCCAGGTCAAGTTGAAATCTTTGAAACGAGTCCCCTACTGCGATGCGTTGTTAGGTCAGGTGTGGAAAACTATGGAGTCTCAAATGAATGCACCTTTAGAAGTGTGAGTGATGGAAAATGTAGCTGACCAATGTGTTGCACAATGAGTCTGTGACGCATCCTTTCTTGGGCTGGAGTTTGCCATTAGTTGTGATTGGAGCATATTGTTAGATGCTTGACCTGTGTGGGTCCCTGGATTGTTTTCACCCATTGTTTTGTGTCAATGCTTAAAAAAAGGTTGAACACTACATTGTGTGAGATACATACTGTACATATAGCGTCATATTACTTAATGTCAAATTTACCTGGCTTGCCATATTATGATGCAGTACCTGAGTGTTTTCTTTGTTATGTGTTTCTTTGTTATGTGTGATTGATTTCCAATAATAAATATAGGTACATTTAGATGAAGCAAGCATATTTTGTTCACTCCCATGTGGATAAGAGGCACTAGAAAACACCCCTCTACGGTATATTTTCAACAGATAGAAAATGTGTGATTGATATGGACAGTCGTGATTAATCACGATTAAATATTTTCATCGATTGACATTCATAGTATTTACATAAAACCGACATTTCTGTAAGTTCTGACATTTGAAAGTATGACCCTCAAGGTCGAGAGACAAAATGATTTCCGATTTCGGTAACGAGAGCCCCTGCGGATGGAGTAGTATTTCAAGGAGGAGTCAGACTACATTTCCCTTGAGACGCAGCGCATCCACGACTGCAATGCTCTGGTACAGCTGCCAGGGCCGTCTTCCTAGGCTTTTGCATGGGATGCATCCCAGTATTTTGGAAAACATTTTTCCAGTGTTCATGCGAAATGAATACCATGACAAATATGTTGCTTTGAGAACAAAAGACACTGGTCAAACAAACAGGTGTTTTATTTGTTGTCATATATTCAAACAATGGATATACAGTATACAGTGCCGGGACGTGACTGCGGAGGCACGTGCACGCTCGCATGGGCACGCTCACACACTCGCACGGAGACCCACAGTCTCCAGACGGCCCTCTGTTATTTCCTGCCGTAATTAAATGTGTGATTCAATTCCTTCTTGATAGTGTTGTTGTTTTTGCTGCGGTTGTCCTGGGGATACCGCCTGCGCGATGCAAATGTGCCTTCCACAGGGACAAGAGGTCAGAGAGCCATTATCATCCCCCCCCCCCCCGCCTCCCCACCCAAAAAGCAACCAACCACTTTGACGGGAATATTGCCAAAGTGCAATATGCATCCACTCTATTAGGAAGGCAGTTATTAGTGTCTTGTTGTTTGCCATCGCAACCGCTGTGTACTCAATCCCCTTCATCAGCCGCGGTCCAGCTAGCTAGCTGGCAGAGGACCGGGCACATAATGAAGCTAATAAGTCCCCAGGGTGCTTGCTCGCCTGTGCCAGCCACCCACTTTGAATCCACCTGTGTAATAAAAACGGGATGTGAAACATACACAACATCCCATAATAGTTTGGGATGAAAACCAAGCCTCTCTGCTCTGCCTCTGGCCACTGATGAGGAGGGCCCTGTCTTCGCCTCTCTCTCCTTCTCAAATAGCCAGGGCAGGGATGTGCGGCTTTGATGCGTGGCGGTGAAGTGGGGCGTTCTGGGTAATAATGAGTGTGATCCTTGTGCGCGGTGCGGTGCGGCACAGCGCTTCTTTGTGTCCACACTGGGCTCCTAAATGAGGACTCTCCAGAACACCTGACAAGCTTGACAGAGGCTAATGAGGAATAAAAGCAATATTGCGTTGACCTTCTGTTTCTCCCAGGAGACCGCAGAGAGACCAGCAGAGAGACTCTGACTGTAGCGGGGAAAGTGAAAGTGACATATCTTTGGATATTAGACATCACGTTCATCTTGCAGTGGCTGCTCTGAAAGCTAAAATGTCTTTGTATTTAAAGGTCCTGGATGTAAGAATTCAACATTTTTTCAGGTACATTTCAGGGATTTTATATGCACAAGTCACTTCAAAATGCCAATACATGAACAGGACAATGGACATTAGTTTATGCTTGTTATTGTCTCAACCCACGGAACTCGCGATCCAGTGCTCTGAATGCAGAAATTTGAGCAGGCTGCAGTTCAGTTATCGACCAAAGTGGTCAGTAATGAGATGGAATTCATGAATTAATTCACAATCGTACCATTAACTTTGTTTTGAAAGTAAGAAGGGATCAAATCATTCCACACTTTGAGATTTTTACTTGCGAATAAAACATGATATCACTTTATTACTGAATAAACCGATGCCAACTGTCTTCAAATAATATCTTACCATTTTAGCATCAGTTTCAGCCAAAGCTGCCAGAGCCTACCGCCTCGCACTGCTCTATGGAGGGATTAAAACTTGACTTGATCTGTGGGGAACTCCCCAGCCAGCCAGCCAGCCAGCCAGCCAGCCAGCCACAGAGCAGTGATTCAACGCAGCAGGCTAAGGCCTCCTACCAGGATTGTGGAATACTGATACGAAGGCATCTAACGGCTATTAGCGCCCACCAGCAACAAACAACCAACATCACAACATCACAGATCAGGTGGGAAGAAGCTTTACTGGGTAACTTCAGAATAGTTTTAAACCCTTAGAAATATCTTTTGCATGATTTCATATATTACTACATGGATGCATGTTGAATGGACTATGGCTTAGCTGCACCTCAACACACTTATTGTCATTGAGAACTTGATGAGCAGCTTAGACCCTGCTCACAGCCCACAGGCATGTCCTCTCTGAGGTAAACCTCCCGTATCATGTGCACATAGTTCTGAATAATGGGAGGTGATATGTTCAATCTACCTGTGAGGTCATACAGTGTGCTAGCGCATAGATATCCCCCACAGGAAAAATCACTTTTCCATCTTTTCACTGTGCTATGATTGTTTAGTATATGTTATATGTTTGGTGTGATCTGGTTGTGGAGCACATTAGATGGAGGGGAGGAGTGTGCCTTTAAAGGAAAGAGATGCATGGTTTATATCTCCATGACCCCTCCGGCTATGTGATTGGATCATCATTGGAAACGTTTCGATGCGAATGCAAAACAAAGCAGAAAGAAATGCCAGATGACTGTACAGATGCAGACTGCTCTGTCCAAGGCAGACATGAGCAGACATGTGAGAATGACAGCTTACAGCCTAGCAAAGGAGCCATGACCATATTAACTCCGCCCCCCCCCCCCCCATCGCCCTCTCTCTCTCTCTCTAAACACCAAATTCATTGAGTCATGCAGTGATGCATGCCTACTGGATCATGCATTTCAGCGGCTGTGTAAACCATGTGTGCCGCATTTCAGGAGTTAAATGGAGTCCTGCTAATCGGGATGACGGCGTGGGTTGAGCCGTTACGGGAGGCTGGCAACATATCACTGCACATCTCAATCTGACCCCCGGCGCCTCTGTCTGAACCCAGCCATGCCAGTCAGGCCAACCATCTGCAGAGCTCTATAAGGGGCCTGGCGTTGGGGGTGGGGGGTATAGCACCCACACACACACACACACATACCTCTGCCTGGGAACTAAGCATGCTGTATGTACCGGTGGACAAGGGGGGTGGGGGGTAAAATACAGGTGGTTATTGGAGGAAGTAGGTGAAGGAACAGGCATGGGATGTCTCCCTAACTTTAGTATGTTTATGGAACCCCTGTGTGTGTGTGTGTGTGTGTGTGTGTGTGTGTGTGTGTGTGTGTGTGTATGATTATAAATGGAAGTGCTCTAGATGAAATCTGGTGTATTTCATGTAAATGATTGTACATGGCACATTATGCCTGTACTGTATATGCATGTGTATGTGTCCGCGTGTTTTGGAGTGTGTGTGCGTGCGCGCATGTGTGCATACATTTATTTGATATGATGGGTTAATTGAGGTAATGGGCCAAACTGAGATTCAAGAACTTTATTTGTCACATACACATACAAGATTTGTAGTGAAACGAAAAGTGTGTGCAAGAATACTCCAGATAACACAAATTGGAGGGATCAGAATCTGAATATTTCCAATATTTACACTAAAAAAGACAAGCAGGAATAAGAAATATAAAAAATATATAAAAAATATGAAAAGAAAATATAGAATAAAGTGAGTACAGACAATGTTTGACTGCATGTATTTCATAAGTTCTGTAATAAGTTATGTAGTGAAAGTATGTGAGTGCATGTGTGTGTGCGAGTGTGTGCACGGGAGGGGCAGTGTGGGGGCCCTGGTGAGATCAGAGTTCACAGTCCTGTGTGCATGTGTGTGTGTGTGTGTGCGCGAGTGTGTGTGCATGGGAGGGGCAGTGTCAGAGTCAGTATACTGTTATGTAACCCTGATAACAAGGTTAACATATTACTGACTATACCGATAAGAAAACATATGTACAGTGATTTTCTTGCAACTGTAAATGCCTGCGGGTGTGTCGATTATTTTCATGTTGATGTTTTTGGTTGTTTTCGGGCGATATGTTCAGCAGGAACCCAGATGGCAAGAAAAGAGGAGGGAATTGTAATTAGTGTAAATCGAATGTGAAATGGTGGCACGAAAATACAGTTGTTTTATCTTCCTTGTCAAATGAAGTTTCTCACACCAGAAAGCGCTTGGCGTGGCGTGGGCGTGGCCCCGTCGTGTCTCTGGCCCTGCGGAGTGAAGTGGCTCCCCTATTGACGGCCCTTCCTCTCCACCCTGAAGCAGCCGTGGAGAGGAGCACGCACAGCTGGAGAAGATTGGAAGTGAAAGGCGGGTTGCCATTTTCAAACTCCTCTCTTCAGCTGTGCCATTTTTGAATCAATAGCGTTTAGGAAATCAACATCCACCTACCCTCCCCGCACGGCATGAAAAGCGGCTTTTGTGGGCGACGATCGACGGACTGTGTCGCCTCTACAGCCGCGCGCTCAATGCACCGCCGTTTCCCTTGCGAGGCGCAGGGCTCCCCTCTGTAGCGTCGATGTTCCCTTTTCACGAAGCGCTTGATTGTCTTGTTACCTCATTCCTACCACACTGAGAGTGGAGGTGATAGCATAATCGTCAAATATTTAATGCAGAGTGGATGAAATGGGGTTTTTTTTTGTTGATGTTGCATTTCAGGCGTACGAAAGTAGCACAGGACTTGCATGCAAATAATATCACTGGGTTTGACTCATAGGCCCAGGTGTTTACTGGGACCGCTAATTACCATCTGCATATACGACGCTAACCTCGTCCATAGCCTCCCACTGCCACGCTCTTCCGCTCGGTGGATCGTGTGTGCCAACGCCTCGAGCCACAACACACATTGAGTGTAAAAAAATCATTTTTATAATAACACAGCAACACGCAGGAGTCACTTTAATGGGTCAAATGTGAATCTGGGCATGACCCCATTTAGGCCCCCTACTTACTCTGTCCAGCATATCCTTACTAGAGTCTCTAATTATCAGTGACTGATGATGTTCGTCACACTGGAGCCTCGGCCGTATTACTTCCCATAAGTCACTCTCACACTTCATTCCATTGTTAAATGTGAAACACCCACGGAGTCACCCATGATTGTAATTGGTCTGTCGGCTGCTCTGCGCCACCGTGGGCGATTCATTAGTTTCAAGGTAATAAGCTAATATCCCACTGCCGTCTGCTGACTTACCAGTGCATACGCCTATATATAGTACAATACCGCCCCCTGTCGGTTCATTCTTGTACTGCGATACTTTTCTACGATGTATACTATTAAATAATGCACTTTATTTGTATCGCAAGTAAGATATGTTTAAAAGCAACGTTTACAAAGTGACCTTCGTAACGAGCATAATCAAATACAGTATAACATGTTCAGAAAAGCCTCAGTAAAACCAATGGATCAATGGAGGCAGCTAGGGAGACGACCATACTAAATAAAATAAGATGTCACGTATAAGATGAAATATAGTTAAATAAAAGTTGGGAATAAAAAGATAAAACTACAATAATATCCAGTCTATGAAAGTGTGTTTTAAGAAGTGATGGAAAATATAGGACCGATGTATTAGCCGTTCAAAGAATAGGAGTCTTGATGGAATATGCAATGTAAAAATGTAAAAAATGTAATATGTGCTTAAGCTTATAATGCTGCTACCACTACTGCTATTAATATGTGATTTGGCTATGTTTATATGTTGTTATTTGTATAATAATGCGTTTTTTGTTTCTTTGTTATTCTGGAGCATGTGTAGGCATTTTCATTTCACTGCACATCCTTTATGTGTATGTGACAACTAAACTTCTTGAATTGTGAATGCTATTAATCTCTCTAGAAAGGTAAGACACTAAATATGTCGGCCTAGTTGTGTTACACAACTCTTTGAAAGTGCGCTTTTGGACCAGGTTTCCTAAAGAGGCGCATCGCAGCCCTATGGGTGACAATTGTCAGCTGAACAAATCCGAATCTCCATACTAGCGTACATACTGCGTAGTAGACGAGAGTAGTATGGAGTATTTCCGAAATAATATTACCACATAGTAGGCAAAATACTGTTGTATACTTAAAGGTAGGCTTACTAATCACAACTTCCTTCTCATTACAGACCCCTTTTGGACGGTAGGTGAACTGGCAGCCTATCTTTTTGGGTTGCATTCCCGGCCTACTGGACGCTCTAAGTGCATTCTGATCTCCGGGGTTGAGACAATAACAATCAGCAACGCATTCTAACTCATAATTAAACCTTGTACACATTTAAAAAAAACTACGAAATATAATTTTTTTTAATTATCGCGCATACACGACCCGATTCAAATATAACAGAAAATCAGCCCACAAAGCTGGTTCCACTGCAACAGAGCGGCAATTTAAAAACGGATGGTGTGCATTTAAATCCTACAATGTAGTCCCTGAACAGATTCGATGATTTCTTGATTCGTGGCGAAATTCGTGCAGTCGCTTGGATAACCCACAATGTTATTTCGAGGACAACTGTTGACCAAAACTTTTAAACGTAATTAACGACCTATAAAACCATAGACCAGCCACCACAATGAACAGGCAAGTCAAATAGCAATTTAAAGCATGTTTGTAATTATTGCTGGACCTCAAAAGAATAGACAAACAAATGAGGTAGGTAACAAATGTTTGGTTTTCCCCAATGTAACCACAATGAGGAAATTGGATATCTGAAAAATACTTTCAATTGCCCAAATTAGAATACAGGGGTATTAAATTAGGAGTTATAAATCGCAGAACAAAAAAACGCATGTAATAATAATTGATTATTGCCTGAACAATTTTTAACCACATAATGCAGCCCGTATGGCAGTCTCCATGAGTGAGAAAATTATAAAATACGCATTAAATGTAATAACAAACACACAAGCCTTGCGACTATTACAATAATATACATATTATAGATTTCTGAATAGGACCTCTGACTTTCTTTTCATCTTTATATTTCAATGTATTTTTTTACTGATCTCGGTTTGCACATACCAACTACATTGCCACTCCTATTCAATTCTCCTCTGTAATATACACCTTCATAAAATGTTATAATATCACCATTCTGTAGGCCTATTGGTAAGTTAGTTATAGCATCACTTACTTACTGCACCTTTTATATATATATAGTGTATCTTTGCACTTCTGGTTCGATGCTAACCTGGATTTCATTGGCTATGAACATGTATCCAGACCAGTCGTTCTCAACTGGTCTGGCTTCGGGACTCATCATCAGGGCCGCCCCTAGGCCCGGCCCTAAGCGGAATTAAATTTGGAGGCCCTCTACCAAAACAAATATTAACGGAATTCTGTCGTGTTTAACCAACCCCCCCCCCCTCAAATATTAACGGAACCTCTTCATGCCTAACACCCCCCCGGACCAGAACCAGTTTTTAACGAAACTTTTTCATGCTCACCCCCCCCCCCCCCCGTGAAAAAACTACGCACTCCGCTGCATAAAAAATCTCCTTCAAAATAAAAGCACAGGATTTTTTTTCCCAGGCAAAAGCCCGCGACACACTGAAAACGGGTCCGCGACCCACCAGTTTGAGAATCACTGCTCTAGACTATGACAAAAAAAGTTTAATCTAATCTTTCTTTATTTTTGTTCGTTTTCTCTGTGTGTAGTTTGATATGAAAACGTTGTAATAGCTCAGTCTATATTGTTGTAACCCAGGGACGTGCAGAGGATGTTAGAGGGGCAGGGGCCCAAATCTGTAAATAACACTGTTAAAGGATTATTAATATATATCATAATATATATATAATATTATAACGTATTTAAAACAAACCCATGACAGATTGGTTCAAACACTGCTACATGACAGTTGATTAACGATGGGCTACATGCAAAGAAATGAAGTGTATTTCAGTAAATTCTCCTCACATGTTAACCATCATCTTATGCTACTTGCAAGTAAGCATTGCATTGCTCTGTGTACTGTATATAGTTCATATAACAAATTACTACTACTACACCCCCCCACCCTAAATTAAGCCAGCATATAGAATGGTATCATCACTGCTTGGTCACACACACACACACACACACACTGCGACATGCCCAAACAACATACCATTTTAAACATCACGTTTTTAGAAAACTGGCTATAAAGAAAAAGGGGTGACAAATCACTAAACTACCAAAATGTACCAAAACGTAACTACCTGCTTCAGAAATTAATTGCATATTTGTAAGTTGTCCTGCATGTCCGAGATAACGTCGTTTTAATGATAATTAGATTAGCCTGCTTGCTCACGAGTACCTAGGCTAGTAATGACGAAATTACAACGTGGAGGTGTCAAGTGCCACTGACCTACTTCATAGTTTTTTAACGGATATATAACATACAGAGTAAGTCAGTGTTTGTGATGGACGGGGGGGGGGGGGTAGGCTTCGGCTGGTCTCAGCGGCTGCGGCCAATTAAAGCTGATTGCAGCCGCGCCGTTTGAACCTGTGCGTGTGGATGTGAGAGGGCTGGCGGCGGGAATGGAGCCGACAGGGATGGAGGATCCGGTCGGCTGTGTGCGGAAAAGGGAGGGCGAGACAGCAGCAGCGTCTGAGCGGGTCCGCGGCTGGAGGGTCGGGACGGAAGCCAGGGGCTCGCTGCAATATATTGTGACCAGACGTTGATAATAAACGGAGTCACCCGCTCGGCAACTCCTCCATCACACCACTAGATGGAGACACGTGACCCCTTTACCCAGGAGCGCTCAGCAGCGCTTTAATGCTGAACTTCAATGTACAGCAGCGACAGCAGTCGCTCCAGCTTGTAGCCGCAGTGTTGCCGCCTTGTTGAATGTGACATCCCAGGTGGGCCGGCTCCGAGGTTCTGCGGGTATATGAGCGTGTGCGCGCAGCTCCGTCCCAGACCAGAGTGCGCCGGTCTGCGGATCGTCTCCCCGACGTACCCCTTTTTTCTGCCCTCAAGATGGAACAGAAGAAAGTAGACCCCAAAGACACCAGCCAGGTCGGGCTGTACGGGGAGTTCGGCGGCGGCGCGGACCGGGACAACCCCAGGGTCAGGTACGCCGTCAGCTTGACCGAGGAGGACCTCACCGTCCAGAAGCTCCTGGTCGCGCCCTCACAGGCGTCGGCTGCTGCTGCTGCCGGCGGACGGAACAAGCAGACGTTCAACCTGAAGGACTGTGTCGGTGCTCGGTCGTACCGGCGAGAGGATGAACACGCCGACGCGGACTCGGGGGGCGGCGTACTTTTCGGCCTATTTCTATCCGTTCAAGAAGCGGTGGGTGGGCTCCGGCGTGTCCAGGCGGCGCGTGGAGCAGTGCTTTCGGGTCAACTCTGTCCGGGACCCGCGCGCCAACCTGGAGGAGGCGGAGAAGTGGGCTCGAGCGATCCGAGACCGCGCGAGACTACTGCAGAACTTCAGAGACGGTAATAAGACCTTCATGGTTTAAAACTGGAAAGTTAAACGTGACTTTTACATTTTAAATTGTGTTTATTTTGGATTTGGGTGTCAAGTGAGGGCAACGGGCCACCACTTAAATTAGGCTCTTAAAAATAATGTTGGACCAATTTTCAATGAAGCACCATGACTTCATGTGCGCAATGCCTTTCTTATGTCGTTTATAATATATATATATATATATATATATATACACACTTGTCCGTGTCATTATCCGTGTTCGGGATTGTACTCTTTTAATTGACTATGGTAACACTATACTATTCAGTTGTTGTTGTTGTTGAGTTACTCGGTTAATGGATTCTTTGGAACCAGGTGAACCAGGTGCCAGAGTTGTATCTGCTACCTCTGCGGTGTCTCGGGTTGTCCTCCTGAGCCTCTTTACTCGTCTCGTATGAATTAAACATGGACCTGGACATACGAGGAGTGACCTGTCTTACAAGAGTACAACGTACATGCTCGTAGCCCAGTGGAGTGGCTTCGAAGTACTCTCATCATCATATTTTCTTCATGTACATACTTGTTCTTCAATTCAATACATAGGCCTACTCTTTACAAAATATCCACATGGTAGATCCTATTTTTGTATAGGCCTGTGTGAATGAAATACTGAACCAATGAAAGTAAGTTAATCAATGAAAGTAAAATTAAATGTAAATAAATAGTATTGACTTTTCTCATTCTAGTAAGAACTTTAGTGCAAACAATAGAACAGCGAGAAGAGTCTAAGTTCTGAAAATGACTTTACTGTAATGCAGCCTTAGTATCCAAAATCTATGTCTAGTCTCCTATCCCAATATCCAGATAATATCAATACATTGCTTTGCCCTACTATAAATACTTTCTGAATGGTATGACATATGCCACAGTCTGTCGTTGCCAGAGAATGAAGTAAACACCAGTGTGTAACCCAAGAGTCTGCTGTGGTGGTGCTGGTGGTGTCCTAAGAAACGGGTTCTGTCACCTCTGTACGGTGGCCTACTGGGACCTCTGACATCTGACACGACCACCTCCGTGGCCTCAGGTAGAAAGGTGGGACCCCCCCTTCACATGGCCATCATGTCATTCAAATGGTTTCCAGTGGAGTATACACAGTATATTTAGCATGATGTTGCTCAAAGGAAGATATTCTGGATGATTCCAACTCCATGACCAGCCATGTAACGAATTAACGGATATTTTGACGATGGCAAAAGGTACAACAATATTGTCCCACCAAAGTTAGCCTATCGCAATCAACCAGCAGTGTGACCTTGACGTGTTCACTCACTGCTGTAAAAAAACATCACATTGCGATTATTTTGATAGATATTGTGATGATGACTCATGATCAGTGGAAATTATCATTTTCACATCACAATTAACATTTTCACTGAAAATGTTTAGGCTGTGGCACCTCTGCAGCACTATAGTACTTCATTTATAATGGTCTTATAACACTTACATTCCTGGTTCATCTTACATTAACTGTTCATCCCTATAAATGCCTTCTACGAGTTGTCCTGTGCTGGGTGTTGCGCTGCACCTGCACAGTAGGCCGACCTCTGAACAACTCTACCGTTGTGCTGACCTTTTTTGTCTTTGCCAAAGGACTTGAGAAATCACATAACATGTAACCTTTGGTTACATAACCGTCAAATAGTATAAACCTCACCTCTAATTGCATTTACATTTTCCATGTTAATCTTTTTTAATCTCACGTCTCAGATGTTTACACACTCTTGTGATGTTTGACCAGGCTAATGGAAGTCTATTGAAGAGGCCCCCTCACCTATATACAGTGTATATATACATATACGTATATCATTAGTAGTATATTTAGCAGAGAACATGGAAGACATGGTTATTTAGTATTCCGCCCTTCCAGCAGCAAAATGTATTTTGCTGTATTCTTCTACAGTAAGTCATATTAGAATTTGGAAATTCACCTTACCTTCTTACCAAGCATCAGTGCATCCACCACACCACAAAGCACAGGCTGGAATCCACACCAACGTAGAAGTGCGGCAGGCACAGCACAGTAAAACGCAACCTGAAGTGTTTCTACTCATTCAATTGCTAATGTTTATAACATCCGCTTTATATTGAAGTATGCTATACACCGCAGCCGTGCTGTGATCATGAGAAGTGATCTGCATAATTAATGTAGAGCTGGGATCACGTAAGCCGCCAGTTGTCGATGAATGCATGTCAGTCCATTGCTACAAAGCATTAGATTAAGATGCCATCGACCGCAGGTTGACGGGTGATTATTGATTGAAAGAGGGGCCCGCCCAGGGTCACCGTGCGGTTTGGGTTGCTGACGCCTTCACAACAAACACGGCCCATAAAACATACGACCAGCACCTGCCAGGATCCCAGCCCGGGGCAGCCCTACTAGTACTACTTGTAATTAAGTGTGTGTGTGTGTGTGTGTGTGTGTGTGTGTGTGTGTGTGTGTGTGTGTGTGTGTGTGTGTGTGTGTGTGTGTGTGTGTGTGTGTGTGTGTGTGTGTGTGTGTGTGTGTGTGTGTGTGTGTGTGTGTGTGTGTGTGTGTGTGTGTGTGTGTGAATATATTTACGTTTAGGGAATTTGGCAGATGCTTTTATTGGAAGCGGCTTACAATACGTACATTTGTCGAAAGAGACAGCAATATATTGCTGGTGGTACATTTAGGGTAATAGAACAGATTTCAAGCATTGATATATATATTATGTTTGTTTAGAAATGGAGTCAGGTGACTTGTAAGGTTTGTCATTTTAAAACTAGAGGTGCAAACATGTACTCAAGTAAACAAGCAACCATCATCATCAAGCAAACCAACGATAAACAAGGATATCGTCATCTTTTTGTAGTCATTATTCTGACATCCTTAAAAATATTCTATATTATGTTTACGATAAGATAACATAATTATAATGTATTATTTGACATTAACATTACCACTGCATGGTTTAAGAAGTGAACGACACAACATTTTGGAGCATATTGAGCAGCCCTGATAGTTTAGGCGGTGCATTGAAGCGCATGCTTCAATGCGATGCAACTGTTTAATCAGCCGTGTCACATGACCTGCCCTTGGCCTTCATCACTGAATCATAATCATCTGGGCCTGAAAATAGGACAGCACTTTCAAGGGACCGGCTGTGGCTTGCCATGTTTTTTGATGATCCAGGTTTTCAATGAGACATTCACCCCTGTGCCATACAATACGGTGCATACAGTACAACACCACCCCCATTTGCCACCCATTATATTAAACCCAGAACAAGAGCTAAAGTCCTCTTCCCATGTGTTTGGTTGTGTCTACTATGAGACACAGCACAGATTTAGCTCACTCTGTCTCCTTTTTTATCTCTAACTCGGAAGGACATTTGTGTGTGTGTGTGTGTGTGTGTGTGTGTGTGTGTGTGTGTGTGTGTGTGTGTGTGTGTGTGTGTGTGTGTGTGTGTGTGTGTGTGTGTGTGTGTGTGTGTGTGTGTGTGTGTGTGTGTGTGTGTGTGTGTGTGTGTGTGTGTGTGTGTGTCCCCTCCCTCTGGATGAGAGCAGCACTTGTCTCACTTGGAAAATACCACAGCTCCACATCAAACAAGATGCCCACCCAGTGTTACTGCCACATTCAGTCAGTCAGGTATATGTTACATTTCTCCCCCGATTCGAAAGAAAAAGTCAGAAGATCTTAAATCATTAAATTATAGTTATGATTACTAGATATTGCTTGCTATATTATTGATATACAATCAACTTTGTGATTAGTCGCTGGATATGTAAAGTAGAGTGGGTTATGTTTCTCAGATATTGCTACGATTTCATGTAGGTCATCATGACACACCGCGATCTATGCCTGAAACGCTTGCCTGTGATAGGAAGTCATTCACCGACAGGCCCACGAGTGGGGGCCATTGATTGGCCACTGGGTCTCTTCAAAGGGAGTCGCAGGCTCCGCCCCGTCGACGCGGGAGCATGTGGTTGTGGTCGTCTCTCATGGTTGGTGGGCAGTCCACTTCCTGCGCAGTTTTTAAAACGTCAGCGTTGGCCTCTTTCAGTGCAGTGTTTGCTTCCCAGTGGGTGTGATGCATGCGTGTGTGCATGCATGCAAGCTGCAGAGCCAAAATGCAAATGTAGACGTATACAAGTGTATACGAAGTGTGCTGTCAAAGCAACCCTGTAACATGGTAAAGCAACACAACCGTTGGGGACACAATGGAGGTCACTGCAACCTTTTTTACCGTCTGTCTGGACAAGTTCACTCCCATCTCATATTAAACACTCACAAACGGCGAACACTCTCTTCTTTCCTGTTGCGCGAGTCTCGCCCTTCATTTCTGTCTCAATATAGCTCTTTAGACAGTTCACCACAACCACCTCCTGCTCCTCCTCCTCCTCCTCCTCCCCGCTGCAGTTCAGCTCAGTCCAGAGCAGCACAGGGGGAACAGAGAAATGTTGCCTGGTGAACTTATAAGATAAGGCTGTAACACAGGGTTGCCGTGAATTGATAATATATTGTTTGTGAGCTACTCAAGCATTGTTTTATAAGGTGGTGTTGTGATGGCATGCTATGTGAAAAATGACACGTAAGATAAGACTGTTGGAAAATTGTTCCACTAAAACAGGGTTGCCATGGTGAAATGATGATTATACTGGTTGTGCAAGTGGTAAATGCAACTTGAGTATATGGTATGGCTCCATCGTTGGGAGTCATGAATGTGAAACAAATAGAATGTGTTTATCATGTCATGAATGTGTTCATCATCGACAAATCTTCAATTCCCAATGTTGAGTACTGCTCAGCTCTTTGTATGGACTATTTCACCTACAGCAGGATTGTCTGGCACTTGTTTGGGTTAATTTCAATTCCATCCTGTGATGGCAGGTCACAGAAAATGTGATATTTCCAAGCAGTAGGCTATTTAGCTATCTGCAATTCCAACTTGAAATATACGGTAGATCTCACGTCATGATGTCTGATGATCTGAAGCACTAGGCCAAATTCATCTTCAATACATGAATCCCTCCAATATGCTAACTGTATGCTTGTCTAATATGGGTTTTGTTAATGTCTATCAGCAGCACACTCAATAAGGGAGGTATCTGAATTAGTCATTGGCTTAATGCTATGACATGCGCAGTGTGTGGGAGTGTGTGTTTTGATGGCTGGCTTAGCCTCACCTGGCCCAGTTAGTCTGGGGGGGCGGGGCTGCACACCTGTGGTGCTTTGGCTAATCAGTGCACCACAGGTTATGTCAGCCATCAGCACACACACTCGAGGAGCGCTAGCATGCTAGCTTGTACCATCTGCTCTGCTTCATGTCATGGTTTTGTTCATGTCATGGTTTTGTTCATGTCATGGTTTGTTCATGTCATGGTTTTGTTCATGTCATGGTTTTGTTCATGTCATGTCTTCAAACATTACAATAAATCAGACAACACCACAGCCTGCCTGTGTCCCCGGAGGAGCCCCAAAGAAGCCACATGATGTGGCATTGAGGCAGGACATCTGCTACAAAGTGTAACTAGGCAACACCTTTCTATCAACATGGTGGTTATAGGGCCCTTGTTTAAAATGACTTGTTTGGTAAGACAAGCGGCAAGGGAGGCTGGGAATTCTGTGGATTTTCCTCCTGACAGTCGGCACATTCCAAATGCAGAGCTTACAAACAAACACGCACACTGCAATGCTCCAATCAGTGAACATGCACATTAAACTCCCCATGGGCCCCACAGCGAGAGGGAGAGCAAATGGCCCTCAGATTTAATGATGCCAGCTGAGGGGTCGATTGAAGCAAGACACTCGGGGCCCCTCCCCCATTACCACAGCTATATAATCCCAGACAGCAAACATACATACATTCCTTATTCACCCTCAAGCTGATGACATCACAGCAATTCAGCATTTTTGCAAGCATGAGTCTGCAGATAACCGTGTAATGACGATACACACTTCTAAAGACTAACAGTTTGTTGTAAGGCTCTTGACAAAATATTACAAGGGAGTCATGATCAGTCAGCCAGACAGGACGTTCTCTCTGAGTTTGATAGGACTCTGACTCCCCTCCATGAATAATTAAACACATGACTGATACGTTTCATGATGAGACATGCTGTTCTGTGGGTACTTTTACATGCTTTGCGTTTACTGTTCTGAGCCCTGATGTGTTCCTGGGGCCGTACGATGAAGTCTGACCCAGAGTGGGGTGTAAAATCTGTATAATTATCTACATACTTCAACAAAACTCAATTCAATGGACCGATAGCCAATCAGAAGACGCAGTACAAAGCCCCACATGTACGTACATTTGAGTTTGGTATATCGTAATCAATTCTTCTTCTTAATCATTTCTTATTGTCTTATCATGGCCCAATGTCAGATGCCTTCTACTCCGGATAGCTTGTCACCCGTCAGCTGAGTTAGGGCTAGCGTGTTTTCGTCCAGCAGCTATTCTCTTACACACACACACACACACACACACACACACACACACCACAGGCCAAGGGTGTATTTCCAGTTCGCCGGAGTTCCCCCGCCCACCCCCTCTCCCCCATCCCCACCCTCCCCTTTAATTTGTGCTGCGGCTTGCTTTGCCGGGGGAGAGCCACACGGTCATTATTCCATTAAGATCCCGGCAGTCTCTCTTTTTCTTCCCTGAGCTCCCAAGGCGAGAAAGGAGACACCTGCGCTGCCTGAGTGATGAAAGAAAGACTTGGAGACAACCAGCGTGTGTTTTGAGGTGTAGAGCTCAGTTAAGTGCTTCCTCCCACTGGTCTGTCATTGTCTCTCGTCAAGACGCTTCTACGAGAAGTGGGTCTGTGATATTCATTAGACGCTGCTTGTCGTTATGTGAGGTTACCGGGACCGCTTTTATGTAGTGTTGGAACGAAACCCTGTCATTTAGTCCGTAGTTAATGGCCGCCACTGTCAGTTTGTCTCAGGACAAACACAGGCACACACAGGCAATACACACACACACACATAATCACTATTGGAGACGTCAGATCATTTGTTTCATAATGATCTCTGGGGTCCAGTAGTTGCTCAGCAATCACCTTAGTCACAGATTTACAAGAGTAATTCAGACCCTCCCCCGGCTATAAGAAAAACTATCAACTAACGTTTGCCCTTATATGGTCAACAATAGCATGGCAACACATCTCTACTCAAAAAGTATCACCCAAACAACAGACCTAAAACAGACCTAAAGCCATCACTGGCTGCTGTGAGCCAGAACTATTACTTCAATTCCAGTGTCCTGCCTTTTCCTCTTGTTTTAATATCGCTCATTTGCACATTCTATTTGCTCATGACATTCTTTATCTTTGTTTGTGTCAGTGAGTGTCACACCCAAAATTAATTGATGGGGAAACCCAAAGCACACATGCAGATGGAAAGAAAAGTCTTTCAGCAATGATGGGCGTCCGTGAAGTACCATTGTGTCAGAGGAATTGGGCAGAGAGACCGGACACGAAGGGACCAGAATGATGTGCCATCCACTAGGGGTGTGGAAATTTCTCGATTCTAAGATGCATCGCGATGCGGACATGTACGATTCTGCATCGATGCAGAATCGATTATAGCCTACTAATGTTGATGTAAAAAAAAAAAAAAGCGCTGGCAGCGGCTATTTTCAATGCAAACCCTATGAAGTTCAGCGCTTTTGGTCGCTCTGCTCCCAGTGCTCCGAGTTGAAAATAGTGCAACTTTTGGAGAAGCGTCGCGCTCATCAATGTCACGTCTCTCTTGTCAGCCAATCAAAATTGAGGAGGGGGCGGGACATATCAACATTGTCAACAAAGGCGGAGGAGAACCTTATACAGGCCGTCATGGACAACCCAGTTGTACTACACACAAAAATCTTTTCGAAGGCACCACTCATGTGGAGAGCTGCTGCCAATGCCAGGACGCGATGTCTCTCCATTGTTTCAAATTAATTTATAATCAAAATAGACGGGATACGCTAGTGCAGGCCTGGCCAACCCGCGGCTCCCGAGCCGCATGCGGCTCTTTGTCTGGTTTCATGGCTCTTACGTTCATATTGAATTTTGTGTTTTTTTTATGGCTGTCAAAGTTAACGCGTTATCACAGATGTTGCGCCAAGGATGCGCAATGACGCTACCGTGAGGCGCGCGACGGGCTCTGAGTCAGCGTCTCTGGGGGGGGGTCCGTTAATTCGCGGTTCTGATGGGGGGGGGGGCGTTAATTTCGCGGTTCTGATGGGGGGGGGGGCGTTAATTCGCAGTTCTGATGGGGGGGGGGGGGGTCCTTAATTTGCGTTTGATGTGGGGCTGGGGGGGTGGGGTCCTGTTAATTCACGGTTCTGATGGGGGGGGGGGGTCCGTTAATTTACGGTTCTGATGGGGGGGGAATTCGAGGGGGAAGGACTATGAAAATGTTATTGCCCTGGCAGTGGGCTACAAATATTTGTGTGTGTGAGAGGAAGAGATGGGGAGATGTTCATGTGTGTATGATGGGGCTCTTTGCAAGTAAACACAGTAAAAGAAATTGGCTCTTCGTCTCTGACTGGTTGGCCACCCCTGCGCTAGTGTGACGTCACAACGAAGGAATGTGGAAGCGCTAGAAGAAACACGTGAGAAGCGCTCTGAAAAAGAGGTTGTGGTTATTGAGCTGCATCGAGATGCATCGTAGAATCGAATCGTGGACAGCTGAATCGTAATCGAATCGTGAGGCCAGTGAAGATTCACAGCTCTACCATCCACTGGGCCAAGCGATAAATAAGAGATCCGCTGAAGTGGATTAGATGCTTGTTGGTTTCAGGGAAGATCTCACGAAACAACCGGCACCTCTGGAAATGCTTGCTTTTGTCTTTTTGTCTCCATCTCTAGTCCATACCTGTTTGGTGTCTTTCCATACAAATACACCAAACCAGTCTGTACGCTTTCTATACTGTGTCAGTCCACTTAACCTGCATGATCTCTTAAGAAACACAAGGTGTGTGTGTGTGTGTGTGTGTGTGTGTGTGTGTGTGTGTGTGTGTGTGTGTGTGTGTGTGTGTGTGTGTGTGTGTGTGTGTGTGTGTGTGTGTGTGTGTGTGTGTGTGTGTGTGTGTGTGTGTGTGTGTGTGTGTGTGTGTGTGTGTGTGTGTGTGTGTAACCCTGGAGCTGCAGAACCTGATCGCTTGTTGGAAAATCAGAAAATCTTAACCAACCACGGCCAGATAGATTGATCATATCCTTAGACACCAGTCTATCCAAAGTTTATATAAGTGTACTAGGGGTGGCACGGTTCATGAAAAAAAAACGAAAACCGTTGGGTTGGCTTGTCTCGGTTCGGAGGATGTGTGCATTGTACGGTTTCGACGGTTCATGTCATGCGCAGCCTCGTGACCGGATGTGACCTCAGACAGTGTGTTTCCCTTTCGCGCAAAAGAAGAGGTGTAGAGTGTGGAGTAGGGGTTGCACGACTTCTGATTTTTTTCAGGACGTCGACGTCGACGCGTCGTTGATGACGTCATCACGTACACGCGCACGAAAAACCAGACAGAACGGGCTGTCCAAAAAAAAACAAAGCACAAGTATCCTCTGCGCAAACAGCCGCTCGAAATCGCTTAAAAATGACCAAGCCAAGATGATCTACCTACACTAAAAATGATCAATATATCCCGAGTATACTTCATATAAAGGGGGGGCGGGGGGTGCTCCGTTCATTTGCGGTTCTGATGGGGGGGGGGGGGTGCTCCGTTACTTCGCGGTTCTGATCCGGGAGGGGGGGGGGATGGATATCGCTGGATATTGGTGGGGACATGTCACCAGCGTCCCCACTACATTCTGTTATCGTTCATCCGATGATTTTTTTTAATGGCATGCGATCTACCCGGACTTCCTTTGCGATCGACCGGTCGATCGCGATCCCTTTCCCCCCACTGGCCACCGCATTTGCTGGAGTGTTAAAGTTTAAAAGAAAAAATAACAACAAGAACCGAAAACCGTGACCCTAAAACCGTGATACGAACCGAACTGTGGGTTTTGTGAACCGTGCCACCCCTAAAGTGTATGGTTTGTTCACATAGTATATAGCATGACAGGAAGGCGCTTCTCTGTCCACTTAGGTGAATACTGCTCGACTGCAGCCCCTCTCTCCTCCGGGGTCCCTCAAGGTTCCATCCTGGGCCCTATCCTCTTCTCTTTATACATGCTGCCCCTAGGTTCCATTTTTAGGAATCACAATATTCCTTTTAATTGTTTTGCTGATGACACACAAATCTATTTACCTATCAAAGCAAATTGTCAAGAATCCCACCGCTTTTGTTAAACTGCTTAGAGGATATAAAAACCTGGATGACTCTGAATTTTCTCAATCTCGATGAAAGTAAGACTGAGGTCATTATGTTTGGACAACCTGACCTTCTTTCAGCTAGGAATCTTGGCCTCATCTTTGACAGCTCCTTTAAGCTGGACAAGCAGATCAGCACAACAGTTTTTATCAGTTGAGACTCCTAGCCAAGGTTAAGGCCTATCTCCCACACACAGACCTTGAGAGTTATTCTGTAACTCTCTGTATGTGGGTGTTGACCAGTCATCCCTCCGTCGTCTGCAGTTGGTCCAGAACGCAGCCGCTCGTCTTTTAACAGGGTCATGAAAACATGATCACATAACACCTGTATTGGCCTCCCTCCACTGGCTTCTAGAGCTGTGAATCTTCACTGGCCTTACGATTCGATTCGATTTGATTACGATTCAGCTGTCCACGATTCGATTCAATTCTACGATGCATCTCGATGCATCTCAATAATATATTACATCCTCAATTTTCTAATCTGTATTACTGCACATGGCTACTTTTTCATCAATTAATACAAGTAGAAAGTTCTTAAATCTGAATGTCAACATACATTTACATTAAATGTAATTGTAAATCAAAATAAATACATAGTATAGGCTTAGCCTACCTACATTTGTGTGATTTTGTATTTTTTTTTTCCCCATTCTCAAAAACAAAACATACTTCTGCACCCGAGCTGTAATCGACAAAACTAATTTTCTTTTCACATAGCAGCTCTAAGACAGGGCTCTTCCTGAATGTGGCAAACATCACAAATGTGACTGAGTCTGAACACAGCAGACAACAGGACTGCATATAGAAATGCAGTAATGTCTTCAGTAAACATTAAATTGTAAACAAAAATAAATATAGGCCTAGCCTCCTCATCTCTTCTCCTTTCCTTTCCTCCTCCTCTCCCTCTCCTCTCAATCATGACTCTTGGAGTCTGAACGACAGGAGTGCATACTAAAAATAATAGAAATAAAATACAAAATGCTATCAAATGAAATATGACAAGTACAAAATTGGCCCTGCTCAGCATTTAGGAATTTTCAGGTTCTTCTGTAAGAACATGGCCTGGTGACCGTGGGCACTTTGAGTGCTCGCTATGATGCGATGTTTAATGTGTGAGCGAATTTAGCCACTTGAGCTGCGACTATCATGTTTAGATGCATTATCTGTCCCCAGCACTACAGCTTTATCTTTTAGCTGCCATTGCACCACGACATTAGACAGTAGCTCTGCAAGATGAGCACCCGTGTGTTGCTCATCTAATGTAATGTGCGGTTACTGTTACATACGAGTCCGTCGCAACGGAGGTCGGCAGCAACATTGACAGTGTCTCCTCAATTCGTGGCTTACACACGGTACACGCGACATGTGTCTTGTCTAGTTCGTGCTTCCCAGGGACTTCATAGAATCCGAAATGTGCCCAAATGTCCGCCTTCAAAAAACTGGGCGCGTTTTTTATCACGCGCCCACGTGTTTTATCACGACAATACTGCTTTCCTCCGCCATATCTCCCGTAGTGTTGGCCTAGAATGTCGCAGCCACAATTCAATGCGACATTGCATTGTTTAACGTTACAACTTTATTGTCCAGCCGAGGCTGGAAAATCAAGTCAACGTCTCTTTTTTTTTTTACATCAATGTTAGTAGGCTATAATAGATTATGTTCTGTCACTGCATCGATGCAGAATCGTCCACGGCCACATCGCGATGCATCTTAGAATCGAGAAATTTCCACACCCCTACTGGCTTCCAGTCCGTTTTAGGAGTTGATTTTAAGATCCTACTGCTCACCTTCAAGGTCTTAAATGGGCTAGCGCCCCCCCTACCTGGCAGATCTCTTGCACAATCACACACCAGCTAGAGCACTTAGGTCGACAAAACAATTGCTGCTTGAGGTTCCCTGATCCAAGCGAAAAACTAGGGGTGACCGAGCCTTTGCGGTGGCCGCCCTAATCTATGGAACAGCCTGACGATCCACATAAGATCTGCTCAGACCTCAGGGAATTTTAAATCGCTACTCAAGTCCTACCTCTTTCCACTGGCTTTTAATTCGTCATAATTTTAATGTTACATTTAATGCTTTTTTCCTTTAATGCTTTGATGCTCTTAATGTTGCACTGTATGCTATTTATTTATTCATGTATTTATTTATTTTATTCTATTCTATTTTATTCTATTTGTTTGACTTCCTTTTGTTTTCACCTCTGTTCAGCACTTTGATCAATCCTCGATTGTTGTGAATGTGCTATACAAATAAACATTGAATTGAATAGTATGACTTGTGGATCTTACAATGTGTCCAACCCTGTTATTAAAGGGTTAGTTTTGGGATTTGGGCTTTTTCGCCTTTTGTAGTCCTGGACAAGAGCTGTCTTTTTCCTGTGTGCTGTGCGCAACGATACAGATAGCCCCAACAATAAAGACAACTGATTTTAAGAAAAAGCTGAATTAACTAATTATTCAGAAAAACAAAATAGTTGCGTTAATTGCTTGTAAAATACTTGGGTTCATATTTGCATTATCTGGAAGGCGTATTAAGTTGATTTGCTCTGGGACCTGGGAATTTAGACTTTAGTTCACTAATGCTAACCAGTACCAGGTACGTATGGGGATCACTGAACCGATAACGTTGATGGTTAAAAAGCTGATAGATTTTCAGTGCCAACAATGCTTGACCTCATTGCTCTTGTCTACCCACAGGAAGGATCACCAAAGGCGAAAAAGCCCAAATCCTGAAATAAGCCTATATACAGTTTATAGGCTATATAATATACTCTTGCGGGTATTAGCTGCTGCTGCTACACTACTGTCACGCTAACTTGGTTTTTCTAGGGCAGTTCCAATCGGAGGCAGGCAGGGTGTTGAATAATCTGGTTTATTGTAGAAATGCCCTAAATGTAGAAGTCTGTAGAAATGGCAGCAGGTGGCACGCTAAGCATGCTAGCGCTCTCCTGAGTGTGTGTGTGTGTGCTGGTGATGGCTGGCTGAACCTGTGTGCATAGATTACCCAATGCACCACAGGTCTCCAGCCTCACCCGGCCCCAGACTAATCAGCCTGACTCAGACCAGGTGAGGCTGCTTAAACAAGCCACCAACCACACACACTCCACAACTGTATATATTATGCTGTCAATCTTACTGATCTCTAGTTTGTGCTGAGGAGCTGACAGACGAGGCTCTGTCTACCCTCAGGTTGTCCTGGGAGGCCTCGGCTTCATCTTCTGTTGTCAACACAGCCCTGGGGATCTGTGTTTGTAGCGAGAGAGACACACTGTTGTCCTCCGGTATCGATGTATGATCCCTCAACTAGTCAGAACATGAGCCAACGACTAAACCTTGTAGGTCAGGAAATGTGCTCAACTGTTATGTTTTAACTAGGGCTGTCAAAGTTAAAGCGTTAAATTAGTGGCGCATTAACGCCACACATTTTTTTGACGCCATTAACGCAATTACGTAGTTTGACCTTTTGATTTGTTTATCACCGAAGTACTTCAAGCAAGAGGACGTGTTGTTGTGGACATCAGATATTGAGCCAAAGATGCGCAATGACGCTACCGTGAGGCGCGCGACGGGCTCCGAGTCAGCGTCTCTGGGGCGGGGTCCGTTAATTTCACGGTTCTGATGGGGGGGGGGGGGGTTTCCGTTAATTGACGGTTCTGATGGGGGGGCCATTCATGTTGTAGCCATTCATATGGCTACAACACAATACACTGCTTTTCACTTGGAAAAATCATTCAAGTTTGAGCCAATAAAAAACTTGGGATTAATCGCGATTAACTACACAAAATCATGTGATTAATAATTGTAATCGTTTGACAGCCCTAGTTTTAACGTATAACATTCAACTTTTCTGAGCTAGACAACACATGGTTGTTGATTGTCTACAGTTTACAGTTAGCAATAGCAAAAAAACTGTAGGATAAGAAGTAGTACAACTCAGTAGTACAGTTTCCTGACATGCATCCTGATGGAACCAATTGTCAAACTATGCAAGCGCAATCACCATCCGTTTTATTTGACATTTATGTTTTATTTTACGACTTATGTTGTATATGACTTGTCAATGACTTCCTTGTCACAACCACACCCTCGTTGCAAGAATGAGTTTTCGCTAATGGTTTCAGCATCACGATTTCACTGTGATGATGATGGTGATCCCCTGCTTTGTGGGTGTTCAAGTTCCTGGGTGTCCATTGTTAAGGGCTTATAGTCTACAATTGTCATCCTTGGTTTCTTAACCACTACTTCTCATGTGTCATTGTTCATGGGATTGTTCCTGAATAAATCGCTGTGTTGTACTCAAACCCTTTAATACACTCTTGTGTTCTGTGTATTTAATACTTGGTATTTAATGTGAGCTCTGCACATGGTCTCCACCCCTTGCCCACATGTTATGTTTATGTGACTTGGTGTCACTTATAACAACTAACGTAGGCCTATATTCATTATTGTTCAAGTTATCGCTCTTAGTCTGAGCCACTTTACCTTTATACCACTCAGGAATGAAATGGAATCCAATCAGGTCATTTGGGGTAACTGAATACCTAAATATGTCTGGTTTTCAGTCTGATGTAATGATGTTCTCCAGCGTCTTGAATCTGGGCATCTGCTGACAAGTGCACACGCATGTTCTAACCTAATGTTTTGTAACGTAGACAGCAGCCTCTCTCCATAGCTGTGTTATTAATGTATTCTCTCTCTCTCTCTCTCTATAGGCGCGTTGCTGAGCGAGGTACGGCGGCCCTGCAGGGTCATGCTCCTGGTGAATCCGCAGAGCGGGAAGGGACAGGCCCTGGCACTCTACAACGGACACATCCAGCGCATGCTCAGCGAGGCCCAGATCCCACACACACTGCTCATCACCGGTGAGTGGAGACACACACACACACACACAACACACACACACACACACACACACACATCCCCAGTAGCGTTGATCTCTTGGTCTCCACAACAGATCTCCTCTTACACTTACACTCTTACACTTCAGGGCACAGAGACACTTGAGCACGCTGACTTTTTGCAGCCAGAGATGCATCCACGAGCACAACGCTAAGGACGCCAAATGACTAATCAGCCCAATGGATGCTTTTTTGGCCCGACACACAGAAGCTAATGTATCATAGGGATGAGTATCGCAATTCTTTGCTTCAACAAAACTTTCATCGCCAGGTTGACAGAAACGTCAATATAATCTGACTGGAAGCTAATTAATGGTAAAACTTAGTAGTTTAAATACATTTCCATCAAATAAAAACCACACAAGAAACAACTATCTCATGCAGAAAATATATCGCAATAATTACAGAATCGCAGTACATATAGTATCGGCACTCAAAAATCGGCTTATAACATATCATGAGGTCCATGATATATTTAGCCCAACAATCATAGATAATGTGTATTAATGTGTGTGCGTCTCGCTCTCTTAATTCCATATCCAGTACATATTTGTCCGTTAGATCCTCTTTTCTTACAGTAATGAGGCCGTCTCATTACTATGATCTGAAGTGCTGCTGAGTCACATGCATGCAGAGCTAACTCACATGCACACACATACTAAACAAACACATACTAAACAAACATGCTCTGCACAACCACACACCTGATCACACACTTCACACACTTGCAGAGCCTTTATTTCATGCTGATTTAACATATAATATTCTGAGTCTCATATTGATGTGTTTGTAATCACTAAACATAATACACACACATCTTGTCGGCCATGATGAATCTATCTGTGCCCTGCTGTTTGTTAATGAGAGAGAGAGATATGTCTGGTATGCTACAGCATTGTCAACTGATGAACAGAACAATACAGCATTTCTTAACTTTGGAGATGAATCCAATGCCCAGCTTGAACCAAGATGTAATCCCCCTATCTAATAATATAACCCTTCAGAATCAGATGTCCCAGGTGAACAACAATCTCTCTGAGAGAGACTACAATCCTGTTCTAATATTGCTGAACAAGAGCATTACACAAAGTTAGTGAACTGATTTACAACAAAAGGTTGGTGAATTTGCTGGTCTTCCATCCATCCATCCATCTATCCACCAACCCATGGTGGTCAGGTGTCTATTCCAGAAAGAGCCTAGGATGCAGGGTCCCATCTCAACACTACCTGTCCAACTCCCCAAGGGAAGAAACCTTTTAAGATTAGATACACACCACCTCACATCATACATCATAGTCCAGAGGGCATTATGATGGCTCAGTACACAACATATACTAGTTAAAACCCTGTGATAAAACATTGTCTGTTTCCAATAAAACAGCAAGTAAGCGTAGTATACAGCAGAGCTACCAGAGTATACAAGGAGACAATTCACGTGTTGCTTAAGATAGTAAGCATGTTGGATGAGATGGTTTATGTTAAAGGTGGAGTGTGTAGGATTTAGTGGTGTCTGGCTGTGAGGCTGCAGATTACAACCAATTGGAAACCCCTTTTCTCAACCCCACTCCCCACTGAAAGCCAGAGGTAGGGGGAGAAGGGGGGGGGGGGGGGGGTTCTGCCAAATAGCACACCTCTAACTTTGTACAGTGCTAATGCAATTAGTAAAATCAGTCACATTACAAAATGCTACCAAATAAAAACATTTCATCCGGGAGTGGGGGGCAGGGGGGGCGCTAATGTTATTGTTACTTGTTTTGCATTGTGTTAGCCTTTTATTGCAAACATTAGCTAGCTACTTTGCCTGCAAGCTTTGGGCATTCTGCGCTAGGGTAGAAACATGGCAGCCCTGTGTAGTTAAAAAAGGGTTCATTCTAAGCTAACTAAAACAGGACAATTCTTATTTATACACTAATTAAAACATACTTGTGTGTTGTTATAATCCATTCCCGCCAAATTCTACACACTCTGCACCTTTAATGTTGACGTCAGCACAACTGTCCTCGTAGTGACACAGATGCAGGGCTGGATGCCCTGCGGCTGATAAAGTGGCAGCCACTGGTTGGGTTGTGTTCTTCACTGTTGGGCCGCGGTGACGGCTGGATGATGCGGAGCGGTGAGGTCGGGGATCAAGTATAACTGCATTCATGACTACCTACTGAAATTAATGTTTGTGGGTGTGCTCACAACGCAAGCAGACAAATCAAAATGCCACCAAATGGCAACTTTATCCTCCACGTGGCAAAATCAAATGCACCGACATGAATATAAATACAGGCAGTTTTAGTGCGGCAATATAAGTGTCAACATAACGCCGTCACATCATAGCCTATTTATGACCAGTCTCAAGGGAGGGAGGACACATTTTCCACCGACGAAACTTAACTGCGGCGACGCAGTCAACAAGGGGAATTCCCGTGGGATGTGGTCATTCCACCACATCATATAATTCCCATCTCCCAATAAGGTAGGGTATTCCTGGGGCTCATCCGCTAAAGACAGAGCACCGAACAAACCATGCCGGCCATCCCCACAACATACTTGATCCAGGGCTCGGCTCGGCCCCGACCGCTCGTACTGATGTGTCCCCGGGCTCGGCTCGACCGAAGTCTCCCAACAGGAAGTGGATGCACACTGGCTGACCACTGGCCGACGACGGCGAGCTGGCCAACCCTAGACTGGCAGCTGCCCCCCCCCCCCCCCCCCCTCCCTTACTGTGGAATAGGAAGAAGCATGCTGAAACCACATAGAGCAGACTGTGGCTCTGTGGCTCTCAGGCTGGAGATCAAGATAAGAGACAAGACATTACTCGTACCGCTGCCCTCTACTTAGAGCAGTAAGTACAGGGCCGTGGTAGAATACCAAAAAGAAGAGGGTGACAATTGAAAACCATAAAACTGCAGAAGATAATGTATCTAGAAAAAAATGTAATAAAAAAATATATATACACAATTGGAGCGGTAGAAATGTAGACTCATCAACACACCTCCTTTCCCTTCGGACTGTCAACACACCCGTGCTCCATCCAGGCCGCTTCTGTAACCCTACACTGCTATTGTAGCCGTACATGTCATCCAATCACCTGGCTTGCTTGCAGCGCCGATACAACCGGCCAATCACGACGCAAGGGCCACATTAATATTAACGGCGGTCCACAACACGACCTCTTTGTGGCTGAGCGAGTGAGACATTTCATTGTCTCACGTGTGTACACAATGATGGGGCAGCAGTAGCTCAGGAGGTAAGACAACCAGACAACCAGACAAACGAGGAGCGGTTGTCTGGCAACAGGAAGGTTGCTGGGTTCGATCCCCGGGCTCCGTCTAGCGAAGTGTTGAGGTGTCCCTGAGGCACACAACCACCTAACCTAACTGCTCCTGACGTGTTGGTTGATACCTTGCATGGTTGACACCGCCGTCGGTGTGTGAAATGGGTGAAGGTGAGGCAACTGTAAAGCACTTTGGATAAAAGCGGATATAAATGCAAATCCATTTACAATGACAATATTCTATTTGATAGGAGGTTGATTACCAAGGTTTGCACACATTTCCAAGCCACCATCCTGATGCCTGATACAAGGGTCACTTGGTTATTGTGGGATTGTTTGGCGAAATGCCGTGACAAGGTGGCGGGCTTGAGCCCTGACACTGACACTTCGGAGCGCCTGAGTGAACGCCTCCCATAGAAATAGATGCTGCCAACCTATCAGTATCTAAAATCTGACCCTGAGAGCAGACGTAGGTGCCGATGTTTGGAGAGAGGAGACTCTCCTTTTAGAACCACTGTTACTCACCTTGAGGAGGCCAAGACAGGAGGAGTGGGGGGTTGAAACAGTCCAGAGATCCCACCACCAAAACACAGGAACACAACTTTGGAATATGGTTTCAGTTGCTGACAAAAAAACCTAAACTTCCTCACTACTTTTTGTTGGAGTTACAAGGACAGAATGAATGCTGGTTGGCTGGGTTTTGGTGACTTTGTTTCTGAAGTGGTGTGGTATATTACAATAGTGAAATTAATTGAAGTGAAAAAAAAACATTCATCTGTCTGATCTGCTATACAAATAATATACAGGTGAAGTCCCATCAGCTGCTGTGTGTGTGTGTCCGTGTGTTCTTGTTGCCTATCTCCTGGTTGTGTTGTGAGCACAATCGTGAGACTTGATTGTGGTTTCATCCGACAGAGTGCTCTGGGATAACGTGTGATCAGTGACTTCATTTGGTGTGGTGTTTGCTGTCTCTCCCGGTGGGCCTCCACTCATTAACTCACTGAAGAGGTTCCAACGTGTTTGAAAGCGAGGATTGAGACTCAAGAAATAGGACGTGTTTAGGACGTAACTTGCGATGATGATGATGACCCGGTGATTATGTAGGCCTGCCTGGAGCTCACTGAGAGAAAAGAAAGTGAATGTTGATTCATATTGTGTGTGTGTGTGTGTGTGTGTGGTCTACAGAGAGGAAGAACCATTGCCAGAGAGCTGGTACGAGAGGCAGACCTCAGCCAGTGGAACGCCCTGGTCATCATCTCAGGAGACGGTTACTGTATGAGGTACACATGCATGCATGGGAGCACACACACACACACGGACCACACGGTACACACGGACCACACGCACGGGCACACGGGCCACCACACACACGGCCACATGCACGGCACACACACATGCACTCAACCACCACACATGCACTCAACACACACATGCACTCACCACACACATGCACTCCGACACACGGCCACCACCACCACATTGCCTGGTGGGCCACACACATACACACACACAGACATGCATGGACAGACACACCTAGGGGTGTAGTTTGTTACTTTTTGGAGAGTTAGATTGGGATGGCGTCGTTGTAAAACCACTCAACGTGTTTGACGCCGGCGAGTGTTAGCGTTGGCATGACGTATCACTGACGCCAAATGATCACATTAGTTATCCACTAATGTAAATGTAGCATTGTTGTCTAAAATAAATGGTATGGCTGTGATCTGCTATAATCAGACACCTTTTTCTCTGTCCTTACCGTATTTCTGTCACAGCTTGCACGACGAGGTTAAACCAAATGCGAAATCAGACTCAGGGTAATAATAATAAACTTTATTTATAGCACTTTTCTTAACAATTATTTATATAGCACTTAACAATTCAAACAAAGTAAAGACAATAAAATGAATGAGATCAAATCATGAAAACGTACATCTTCAGAAAAAACATTTTCAGAAGAGATTTAAAAGAAGCTAGCGATTTAGTGTGTCTGAGTTCAGTTGACAGAGTTCCACCGCGTAAGAGCTCTAAAGGATCACCTGATCACCCTCAGTCACCTCGCCAACGGCCCAGAGGCCACATGCCAGGTCAATAGATCGGCTGTGTATTTGGAAGCAACGCGTTTAAGGCCTTGAAAGCGAGCAATACAATATTAAAATCAATGCGTGAACTAACAGTGGAGGGAGGCCAGCACACGGGTGACGTGACCGTGCCTCTTTGTCCCGGTGAGAAGTCGAGCAGCAGCGTTTTTGTACCAATCAGAGGCACTCGTCAAGTCGTCAAGGAAACGACAAACTGGGGCAGGAACACAGGTGAACAGAATAACTCATAAACACAGGTGGTAAACGTTACACTAACAAGTGAGAGGGGGTGGGGCACTTTCCATTACACCCATAGCACCCGACAGACACACACAGTCTCAAAAACCAAAACAATGCCCATCTGTGTCTGTCATGGTCCCTGGGTTGGATAGAAAGTGGTGGTGGGGGCCGCTAACATTGAGCTGTGTGTGTTTTGTGTGTCAGGTGGTGAACGGTCTGCTGGAGAGGGAGGACTGGGAGCAGGCCATCCGCACCCCCCTGGGCATCCTGCCGGGGGGCTCGGGGAACGCGCTGGCCGCATCCATCCACCACTACTCTGGGTGGGTCACACGCTAACACAGCCCCACCGCACCGTGGTGGCACAGTGGCCACACATGCTAACGTGCGCGCATAGAGTTCTTACTTTCCGTACTTTCGTCTTTTTTATTGCCTTTATTCTTTTATTGCTTTTATAATTTTTTTTATGTTTTGTTTGTCTTTTATTGTCTTGTTCCAACTTCCTCTTCACTTTACCATGATCTTTTCTGGCTTTTGTTTGGCCTTTCTGTTCTGCTTTCTGTTGTTATATTTCATGTTGTCATCTGAGTAAACCGTTTTTGATTTGTCTGTCAAAGCACTTTGTAAACTCTGTTTTTAAAGGTGCTATACAAATACTTGAATGAATGGTTATACATGCTAACACGCTACCATGCACGTATAAAGTTATACTGCACTGTGATTACTGGTGAAAGCAAACTAACTAACTTCCATTCACAATGATCAAAATCCAGTCACAATTCACTCCAGTCAGTTACATACTGGATTCTGAACTGAAATAACTGTGTGAATTGACAGTAGGCCTTGGAGTACTCCAAGATAGTACCCCTTTATAGTAAGCGTAGTGGCAGACCTGAAGCAGCCACTAAACAATGAATGGACTGCTATATGTTACAGCAACAGTAAGTGCAGCTCACCAGCTATAGGCCTCTTTAAACTAACGTTAGGCCCACAGGGGAGTTATGACAGGTGAATAGGCCAAAGAAATCTGTCCTTCAATCACAATGAAGAATTACCAGAATAGCATGAATATACACAAAAGACCTTATTTTTTTGTTTCTGTGATTTTTAGTTTCCCCCATTAATTTATGCGAATTGTGTGTTAATTATGTGTTTTAGTTGATGATGCCATTTTTTGGTCTAAATATTGTTAATCAGTTAATAATGTTAAGAAACATGGCCCATGGCATCGGTAGGGATAATATTTGAACAAATGTCACATCCCTTCGTTTCAATATTGACAGAAACTCTACTGGGATTTGTCGGTTGTGTGTTTGGTTTACGCGGCAGAACCAGTCCAACCAGCCGTCCAGGCCGGTCCTGGTATGCAATAATTTCGGGCGGTTCAGGAGCATTTTGACCTGGGTTGGTCGTCTGAGCATGGCTTGCAACACGGCAAGTTGGAAACCTCCCCCTCCCAGTTTATCATATTCACATTCTATGTGCAGATACCAACTCTATTGTTCTCACTATGAAACGGCATGGGAGCGGTCAGGTGTGCATACCTGCCTCTGTGGATTGCAAAAATGCATTCCATTGATCTCAATTAAAACTTATCCTCTTGAACAAACCATTGGACAAGTGTTATCGATGTTTGTGTGTATTTATTCAGTAATTCTCAGTGGTTTGCCGTGCACAAACTGGCAAATCCCATTGTTTGAGTTTCTGTACTATACTGTGTTATGCAATCTGTCAATATATATCCATATGAGCTGTCTAGCTGCAGGGGGCTGATGTCTACATCAGAAGGACTGACAAGCTTGTTTCTGAGTGGTCCACTGGCAGCAGGCATTGCAAAACGGTTAACAAAAATACAAATACACATGAAGCTACCAAGCCAATGGTAGCTGTGCAACCAGACCATGTGGCTAAATGACGCAACAATGGCACCTTTTCTTAATGGAGCTGGTAATTTCTTTAGTGACGAGGTGCGTTTTGGTCGGAGAAGGTAGCAGGGCTCCACGTGTTCACGTCACACAAAGCTCCTCTTACTAGAGCCGCCACAACAATGTGGAGAAGGGGCCAGAGTCACTATTGTTTAGCTCGCTCTGGCTCTGTCTGTCTCTCTCTCTCTCAACCTCTCTCTCGCTCTCGCTCTCTCTCTCTCTCTATCTTTTTATCTCACGGTCTGTCTCAATTAATCTCTCTCTCCTATCCATCTGTTTAATTAGCTATATTGTCTCACTATCCTATCTGCCTATCTAGATGTCCATTCATTTCATACACACTCTCTCTCACACACACACACATATTCTGGATCTCTGTGTGTGTGTGTGTGTGTGTGTGTGTGTGTGTGTGTGTGTGTGTGTGTGTGTGTGTGTGTGTGTGTGTGTGTGTGTGTGTGTGTGTGTGTGTGTGTGTGTGTGTGTGTGTGTGTGTGTGTGTGTGTGTGTGTGTGTGTGTGTGTGTGTGTCGCAGCTTGTCCGGAGGTAGCCCGGGAGCTAGAATGGATCTGGTATTATTGTCTGCTGAATGATGTAGAAGTTCACTGAGTCTATGCACTGTTTGCAGATCAAATGAGCTAGAAAGTTACCGTAAAGCGGCCATTGTGACAGCAATCGCTCTAAGCTCTAGCTGATGGCTCTACCTGGAATGTTTCACCCGGTGACTCTCCACTGACGGTGTTTCTTAAGTGGGGTCAGGCCAGTGTTGGTAGGCAGTACAAAGGAGACTCTGCCGAGGAGGTCACTGGCTCCCTCTGCTGGTTGCTGGCCAACATTGAACCATAAATACGTCGGAGAAATAGAGAAAAATCAGAGACAGACAACTCATTAACGTTTGATATTGACACCAGGATATCTCGTCTCATGTGGTGATATAGCCTAAATGGATAAGTAGATACTTTTCCATGTAAAGCTGTATAGGAATCATTTTGTTTGTTAGAAGAATTTATCCAAGTGGGTGAGTTCATGAGATGTGTGATTTTCCTAATGGAACCGTTAACCTCGGCACGTATGCGGTTTTATTTGAATGGGAAAAGGAATTTGAGGTGGGAATCAGTTTCCTTCCCCCCCCCGACACAACCACACAAACATATGACCACCTTAATGAATAGATAAACAATTCAATAGATAAATAAATGGCCTGAACCCCATATTTCGTCATACTTCATAGTTTAAGCTTGATATTAATGTTATATTCATTTATACTATGAATATGATATATGAGATAGTCCTTTCATATTGTGTCTGACTATAGATTTTCCTCTGACATTTGTTTTTCATATTGCACTAAAAAGCATTGTTCACTGACTCTTCCTCTCCTCTCCTCCTCGCTTTGCCTCCTGCCTCCTCCTCCTCCTCCTCCTCCTCTAGAGCCCCGCTGGTGTCCAGCGAGGAGCTGCTGGTCAGCTGTGGGTTCATCCTGTGTAAAGGCCTGGTGTCCCGCATGGACCTGGTCTCTGTCCACTTGGGTTCCGGCCAGCGCATCTTCTCCTTCCTCTCCCTGGCCTGGGGCTTCGTGGCCGACGTGGACGTGGAGAGCGAGAAGTATCGGCACGTGGGCGCCGCCCGCTTCACCGTGGGCACGCTGGTGCGGCTGGCCTCGCTGCGCGTCTACCGAGGCCAGCTCTCCTACCTCCCCGCGGCCGCCGGGGACCACCGCGCCACGGAGGAGAGCGGATCGGTCCCCAATGGCGCGCCCAAGCACACCGCGCACAACTCCTGCAACTCCAACAACGCCGCCAAGAGGAGGGACTCCGTCGTGCACACAGGCCCTGCCGACACCCTGCTGCCGCCCGCTGAGGGGCCGGTGCCCGGCGGCTGGGTGGTGGTCCCCGAGGAGGACTTTGTGCTCATGCTGGCCATGTACCAGTCGTGCCTGGCCGAGGACCTGCTGGCGGCCCCTGGCGCCACCCTGGAGCAGGGCGTAATCCACCTCATGTATGTCAAGGCGGGGATTTCGCGCGCCTCGCTGCTGAAGCTCTTCCTGGCCATGGAGAAGGGCACCCACCTGGCGGCCAGCTGCCCACAACTGGTGTACCGCAGGGTGCAGGCGCTGCGGTTGGAGCCCTATGCTGCCAAAGGCCTGATCACGGTGGACGGTGAGGTGGTGGAGTACGGGCCGGTGCAGGCGCAGGTGCACAGAGGCCTGGCGAGGATGATCACTGGATGACCTGAGCGGCTAGCAGTACCGCCACTGGGAGCACATGGCGGCACCGGGCTAAGCTAACGGGCTAGCATTCATAGCTTTCTTAGGTTCGCTTCTCTTTTTGGGCGCAATACTCGGGCCACATTTGTACCAGAATAGTTTTGGTTTCTGTTTTATGGTTGTTTCATGGTTTTTTGGTGTTCAGACACCGACCCCACGATATAACAGCCTCATGCTTTAAAAAAAAAAAAAAAAAGATTACTGTGTGTGTGTGTGTGTGTGTGTGTGTGTGTGTGTGTGTGTGTGTGTGTGTGTGTGTGTGTGTGTGTGTGTGTGTGTGTGTGTGTGTGTGTGTGTGTGTGTGTGTGTGTGTGTGTGTGTGTGTGTGTGTGTGTGTGTGTGTGTGTGGCATGTTTTGCACTTTTGTGTGATGTGTCTTTGCGTGGCGTGTGCACATGCACAGTGTGGCGTCCCTCAAAATGTCATGTGACGGTTTGTTGTGAAGTCAACCGAAAAAGGTCTCGAGTGCCTTGCTAAAGGGCAGGTCAAAGACGATGAGCAACAGTCATGCTGTTGCTCCGGCAACCCCCTACGGTTAGTGTCCTCGGCCAGGCTGCGTCCTCCAATCATGCACAAACCGATGTTTAAATCTGTTGTCATATCGCGGTACATTGAGTTCGTCAGAATGAATTCTGATCAGAGTATACGGCCTGATAAGTTATTTTTTTGTTTTGTTTTTTTGGATGAACTGGATTAATCACCCAATTCATCAAGCGTAAGACATGGCTCGATGGCTTAAAACCTCAGAATGTGATTCCAAAACTGTGAACCAAATGAATTTATAGAAGGGCCATTTATTATTGTAGTTTTGTAGGATGGCTAAACAAAAGCTTTTAACTGTTATTTCTAGACTGAATGAATTTTTTTGCACCAATAATCTGCTGCGTGTCCAGTGTGGCCTTCCAGCATCACGGCCATTGAATGAAGACGTATCCGTATCACAGGGCTTCCTCCCAACAACCAAATATGGACCACGGACAGATGCCGTGACCCCAGAGATGACCAGTGACGGTCATGGACCATTGTTCCATCTGACATGCCTTACATGCTCCTCGGTTGTGTGTAAATTAGGTCCACATTGTGTGTACTTTGTTGGATTTTACCTTTAAAGAGAAACACACGTCAATGTTTACATACATGTTCAATGGAAGAGGTCACACTTTGAAATCTGCCGTTTTTATCCATTCCCCATGTTGTCTCACTGGACGCGCCAGACGGTTTGTTGCACAGAACCAATCGGGGAAGTCGTCCTTCGAAACTGGAAAAGGGATGGATGGCACGTTCAAAAAACACTTGGTGATTGTGCGAACCATCTGTTCTATCACCATGTCCCATAGCCGCCAGCAGTGCCTCATAGGACACTGATTGGTCCAAACTACCGGTGGAACAGAATATACCAGAACGTAACAGTCTCACAAGGCTCGTGTTAGTACAGTACTCATTAAATAGCCAAGGGACCAATTCCTTAGCAGTGGGTTTCCACGTCTTGGCAGCATGCAGTAGAGTGTGGGTGTACATGCGCAGAAAGAGGGAGTTCGTGTCTTCTGCCTGTTGGGGGCTCGGTGCACAGAGACCCCGTGGCACACACAAGTGACACACACACACACACACAGACCGCCATCCCTGCTGAAGTCTCTGTTCATCCATCCACCCCCCCCCCCCCCCAGAATGCACCAGCAGAAAGACAATGAGGAGAAGATCAGGATGGAAGGGAGAGGAAGCGATGGAGGAGGAGGGGAGGTGTTGACGTGTTAAATGGGGAGCGGGTGTACGGTCTTCCTTCTGCCCACTTCACTTCAGGAGGTCACCTGGGCAGCACTATAACCAGCATTACAGCTGCTAGCTCTGCATGCTACTATCCAGACCCTGTGAACGAGACAGCAAGTCCTGTGCTAGTTAAAGGCCACTTCCCGGATTTCTCTTGGCCTGTAACAATAACCTAGTGAGTGGTGTTCTGGAGAAGGTGTTCACTAGCATGACCTCGGATTGTTGGTCTGAGGATACATTCCATTCATTCCTTGTGAGCCTGTCTGTTGAGTTGAAAGAATGTGGACAATTCCTCTTATGGTCGGCAACATCAAAGTCAATGTCATGCAAACGTTGTTTGCTTCAGTTGTTGCAGGTGACACAATAATTAGCCCAGAAGGAAGTTGAATCTTTAAGAACTTTGATGGATGTAGGTCTAGACACACTTTTTGGTTGTGGAACTTATTTTGTTCTTTATGACATGGTTTGTTCTTTATGGGATCTACGCCTTTTTTCCTACATCCATGTTTTTTTCTATTTATCTAAAGCAAAATCATTTTACCTTTGTCAATATTATTTATTTTAATTGTTAAGGTGTCCCTGCTGCCGTTTGTAGTGCCTTGATTGTGTCTCCATCTAGTAGTTGGACTAGTACATTTACCAATTCATATTTGTCGGTGACAGAAGATGAATGAAATCGAGTAATTGCTCATCTGGATGCATGTATGTATATGATTCCAAGAACTAAGAAAGTGGAATTTGAAGAAGCAAAGTTTGTTTCTACCCAAATATGCTTTACTTGGTGCCAAACAACATGAATTACCCAGATAGTCAGCTTTGAAACATCCACCAAAGAGCAAATATAGTCTCACACTCGCACTACTTTATGGCTGTCGTAGGTCCCTGGGAGTGGGAAACTCCCATGATTCGGATGAGACCAACTACAAAGTATGTCCCTCTTTATATTTCTCCAGATGTATTCCACTGGGGAAGGTGGGAGAAGGGGAGCTTGGGCGTATGAGTGAATGGACATTACATTTAGTGATGACGTTCAGTACGTCTGGTACACACACAGACAACAGAATAGCTCCTCTCCCACTGCAAAGCAATGTCTTCATGAAACTAGCCTCGATGAGTTTGTCCCATCAAACAAAGTGAATACACTGTACTGCTATTTGACGAGCAGTCAAAGGCAGTTCACGAGCATCTTTGCACGAGTCGCGCACCGCACATGCGCTGTTCTCTCAGGTGCAGCTTCTCAATGAGGCCGTGTGTGCGTTTTAACGATCTGTGTGTGTGTGTGTGTGTGTGTGTGTGGCGAAACTGACGATTGATTGTCTTTATGTGCGTATTAAACGCTACAGAGAGATCTATTTTTCCACACGATGAATGTAATTTTCTATTGCCTAAAAAGTGCGTCATTTTCTCCAGTTCTATTAATAAAGAAATAAACTTGAACGTGACAGTGACTGCTTGGCGTTTTTTTTTTACACACACACACACTAGCTGTAGGGCATCACATGCTTTTAAAAAAGGACATATTTCTTAGTACACCAATCACCCAGCAACTAGAGTAGTAGGCTACTGAGCCAAGACTAACTAGGGTTGCTAGGATGACCTTGAGATCGGGCTGTACCATTATGACAAACATTCTAACCGTGAACATTTTGCCCAATATTGTGATTGTGATAATTCATTGCATCACCCAGCAATGTTTGATTAGGCAACTACCCCTACACACCTGGAATGTGCAAATGTGTCATTTGATTTGATGAGACTCTCCACCATGAATTTTACTGTAACTGAACTTCAATAATAAAAGACAAACTAACACACACATCCTGAGGTTAACAGTAGCTACCTGCACAACATACAACCTTTCTGTTGGGTTGGTACCAGACCCAAGATCCTGATGTGGCTGTGGTGGTGGGCGGTGGACTTGAAGAGGGTCAACCTACAGAAAGTCACGCCGAACTTCCATCAGCACATTACGTGAGCTACCAGGACAACTGCTATACGCCATTCAAGAGAGGCTACAAGGCTGCCTCACTTCCCCCGTTTGATTGGGATATACTGTACTACTAATATATATATATATATATATATATTATATATTATATATAAAGAAAAAGAACGCTTTATTAGTCCACACTTTATGGTCACAAACGCACTAATATATATATATATATATATTAGTGGTGTCAATTACAAAAATGTATCGAGTTAATCACAATCTGATTTATCATGATTAGTTGTTTAAAATACTAACTACTTTTATTTTGTATTTTGGGGGGAGATACAACTAATACATGTGTGGTGTAATAAAGAAATGCATCACAAGTGTTTTTTACTTCATTATAACATCTTGTGACATGACTAGTCAACCTAAAGTCTACTCTTCTTCAGGGATGGTGGAGCTGTGCAGCTACAGTCATGAGACAGCCCACACACAGGACATGGCCTTCCTAAAGAACAGGAGATAATAGAGCAAATTCAATTGTCTGATCTTGGAGATGATAATTACAATCCAGAAACATTAAACTCCCATAAACAAAAGGAAACAGAATTAGAATTTATTCATGAAGTAAAAAAGCAAAAACAATAAAAACAAACTAAAACTATACTGAACACACGATGGCTACAAAAGTGCAGTGAAGCACGACCACGTGTGGATCGCTGACGTTGCACGACGCAGATATGACACAACATAATGATATATATATATATACATATATATGAACATAATGATATATATATATATACATATATATGAACATAATGATCAGTTAAAAACACTTGTCCTGTGTCCACGTAGTACCGTCCAGAGCTCCACAAAGTCAAGGCCGCTCTGCAACACTACAGATTATAACACAATGTCGCGATCTGCTGGTCAGCGAGGGGCAACTACAGTACCGTGAGCTTCCGCTATAATAGGAATTTCCGTAGGCCTACGGATGGGTGGATGGATGTGAGGGCCTGTGTACACATCTAATGACACATACATACAGTTGTGGTCAAAAGTTTACATACACTTGTAAAGAACATGTATGTCATGGCAGTCCAGAGTTCCATAATTTCTACAACTCTTATTTTCTGTGATAGAGTGATTGGAGCACATACTTCTTTGTCACAAAAAACATTCATGAAGTTTGGTTCTTTTATGAATTTATTATGGGTCTACTGAAAATGTGACCAAATCTGCTGGGTCAAAAATATACATCCAGCAATGCTAATATTTTGGTTACATGTCCCTTGGTCATTTTCACCTCAATTAGGTGCTTTTGGTAGCCATCCACAAGCTTCTGGTTGAATCTTTGACCACTCCTCTTGACAGAATCGGTGCAGTTCAGCTAAATTTGTTGGCTTTCTGACATGGACTTGTTTCTTCAGCACTGTCCACATGTTCTCGATGGGGTTTAAGTCAGGACTTTGGGAAGGCCATTCTAAAACCTTTGTCCTGTTGGAACACCCAACTGCGCCCAAGACCCAACCTCCTGGCTGATGATTTTAGGTTCTCCTGAAGAATTTGGAGGTAATCCTCCTTCTTCATTCTTCCATTTACTTTCTGTAAAGCACCAGTTCCATTGGCAGCAAAACAGGCCCAGAGCATAATACTACCACCACCATGCTTGACGGTAGGCATGGTGTTCTTGGGGTTAAAGGCCTCACCTTCTCTCCTCCAAACATATTTCTGGTCATTGTGACCAAAGAGCTCCATTTTGGTTTCATCTGACCACAGAACTTTCCTCCAGAAGGCCTTTTCTTTGTCCATGTGATCAGCAGCAAACTTCAGTCGAGCCTTAAGGTGCCGCTTCTGGAGCAAGGGCTTCCTTCTTGCACGGCAGCCTCTCAGCCCATGGAGATGTAAAACACACTTGACTGTGGACACTGACACCTGTGTTCCAGCAGCTTCTAATTCATTGCAGACCTGCTTTTGGTGGTTCCTCGGTTGACTCTTGACCATCCTGACCAATTTTCTCTCAGCAGCAGGTGATAGCTTGTGTTTTCTTCCTGATCAAATTCATAAAAGAACCAAACGTCATGAATGTTTTTTGTGACAAAGAAGTATGTGCTCCAATCACTCTATCACAGAAAAATAAGAGTTGTAGAAATGATTGGAAACTCTGGACTGCCATGACATACATGCTCTTTACAAGTGTATGTAAACTTTCGACCACAACTGTACACACATACATACATGATTTGTTTTTCTTTTCTGTGTTGCGTGTTGAATTCCTTTTTTTTTTTATTTATCTTGTTTTAAAAATACTGTACTTTTTGCTTTTCTTTTTCAAATTTTCACCTGAAGTCACTACTCTCTCTACTACTCTATCTTTCTGACAGCATATATGACCTAATTGTGACTACAGAAATGTAAATATACACTCACCGGCCACTTTATTAGGTACACCTTGCTAGTACCGGGTTGGACCCCCTTTTCCTTCAGAACTGCCTTAATTCTTCGTGCATAGATTCAACAAGGTGCTGGAAACATTCCTCAGAGATTTTGGTCCATATTGACATGATAGCATTCACGCAGTTGCTGCAGATTTGTCGGCTGCACATCCATGATGCGAATCTCCCGTTCCACCACATCCCAAAGGTGCTCTATTGGATTGAGATCTGGTGATTGTGGAGCCATTTGAGTATAGTGAACTCATTGTCATGTTCAAGAAACCAGTTTGATGTGATTTGAGCTTTGTGACATGATGCGTTATCCTGCTGAAAGTAACCATCAGAAGATGGGTATACTGGTCATAAAGGGATGGACATGGTCAGCAACAATACTCAGGTAGGCTGTGGGCTAACGATGCTCAATTGGTTACTAAGGGGCCCAAAGTGTGCCAGAAAATATCCCCCACACCATTACACCACCACCACCATCAGCTGAACCATTGATACAAGGCAGGATGGATCCATGCTTTCATGTTGTTTACGCCAAATTCTGACCCGACCATCAGCATGTTGCAGCAGAAATCGAGACTCATCAGACCAGGCAACCTCGGTTGTAACGAGTGGTTATAGAATAGAATAGAATAGAACTTTATTAATCCCAAAGGAAATTCTTGTGCCAGGTTGCATTGCAATACAGTACAATAAAACAATGTGGAAAACAACAGAATAATAAAAATAAACTAACGGATTTACAAATGTACACTTAAAATATACAAATATGTAGATAAGATAAGATAAGGTATTCTGACGGCGAAAACTATTTGGCATAATTGAAGTGTAATATTATTGGACATGATATTAAGAATATTGCACATGATGATGATGAGAGGAGATGAGAGGTAGTGTTATAGATAATATTTATAGACAACATGATAATAATAATAATATAGCACATGATAGAGTATTGCACATGATGTTGGACAGTAATATTAATATTGGACATAATGCTGAGGAAAATGCACATGATGTTTAAAGGTAATATTGCACATTATATTGCTCAGTGTTCATTGTCTTGTATTTCAGCTGTCCTTCCCACAGAAGGGGGAGGAGTTATAGAGTTTGATGGCCACAGGCAGAAAGGACCTCCTGTGGACATTCTGTGGTGCACCTCGGTAATCTCAGTTTACGGCTGAAGGTGCTCTGGTATGACACCAGTGTGGCGTGCAGGGGATGGGAGGCGTTGTCCATGATACTGAGGAGTTTACCCAGCATCCTCCTCTCCGAGACCTCGACCACAGACTCCAATTCCACTCCCAGGACAGAACCTGCTTTCCTGATGAGCTTATTGAGTCTGTTGGCGTCGGCTGCCTTCACCCTGCTGCCCCAGCACACAACAGCGTAGAAGATGACGCTGGCCACCACAGAGTGATAGAACATCTGCAGCATGGTTTTGCAGACGTTGAAAGATCTGAGTCTCCGTAGGAAATACAGGCGACTCTGACCTTTCTTATACAGGGCCTCTGTGTTTTTAGTCCAGTCCATTTTATTGTCTATGTGAACACCCAGGTACTTGTATTCCTCGACAATGTCCACCTCGGTCCCCCTGATGCTGACCGGTTTCGGGTGAGTCGGTTGCTTCCTGAAATCAACCACCAACTCCTTAGTCTTAGAGATGTTGAGTTGCAGGTGATTTAGTCCACACCACTCCACGAACCGTCCACCACACTCCTGTACTCAGATTCCCTGCCCCTTTCTGATACAGCCCACAATGGCAGTCATCCGAAAACTTCTGCAGGTGGCAGGACTGTGAGCTGTTTCTGAAGTCTGAGGTGTAGAGTGTAAACAGGAAGGGGGACAGGACTGTCCCCTGAGGTGCTCCCGTGTTGCTCACTATAGTGTCCGACATGTTGCTCTTGCAGCCTCACATACTGTGGCCGACCAGTGAGGTAGTTGGTAATCCAGGCCACTAGTGGAGCGTCAACCTGCAACCTGCAGGCTTTATGGTGTTGAAAGCGCTTGAGAAGTCGAAGAATGTGACTCTCACAACGCTGCCTGCCTTCTCTAGGTGAGAATAAGCCCTGTGCAGCAGGTAGATGATGGCATCTTCCACTCCAATGCGGGGCTGGTAGGCAAACTGCAGGGGGTCCAGTGATGGTTCGACTAGTGCACGGATGTGCTTCAGGACTAGCCTCTCCAGCGACTTCATCACATGTGAGGTTAAGGCCACAGGTCACTGTGGCCTCACTGTGGCTGCTTGCGTGTCTCTTCTTGGGGACAGGAACCAGGCATGATGTTTTCCACAGGACAGGGACGATCATCGTGCTCAGGCTCAGGTTGAAGATGTGCCAGAAGACGTCAGGCCCCGCGGCCGTGCCTGAGCGTAGTCTGCCGAGTTCACATCTCACATCCTCCTTGCCGTGATGGTGATTGGCCCTGGAGAGAGGAGAGGGAGGAGAGGAGAGGGGGGGGGGGAGAGAGGGGAGAGCATCACAGAGCTGGGGGGAGGGTGGAGAGGAGCCACATTGTCAACCCGTTGAAACAGGTTTAACTCGTTGGCCTCATCCAGGTTTCCCTCCCTCCCCTGGATGGTCTTTGCTCCATGGCCAGTGATGGTTCTCATGCCACTCCACACCTCCCTGAGGTTCTTCTTTTGAAGCTTCCTCTCAAGCTTTCTTCTGTAGCACTCCTTCCCCTCTGTGATCTTTTCCCTCAGTTCTCTCTGCACCTTCTTAATCTCCTCCTTGTCTCCACTCCTGAAGGCCGCTTTCTTCCTGTTTAGTGATGCCTTGATGTCTTTAGTTTGAGTTACTGTTGCCTTTCTATCAGCTCCAACCAGTCTAACCATTCTCCTCTGACCTCTGGCATCAACAAGGCATTTTTGCCCAGAGAACTGCCGCTCATTGGATATTTTCTCTTTTTCGGACCATTCTCTGTAAACCCTAGAGATGGTTGTGTGTGAAAATCCCAGTAGATCAGCAGTTGATGAAATACTCAGACCAGCCCGTCTGGCACCATACATATTCATGGCAAATATTAAACTCTCAAATGTTACCTACAGCATCTGTAGCCGTCTGCTGCTGCTGTATTAACATAAGCATTGTTGTTTTGAAAGGGGACAAAGTGAATTGCTTGTCATAGAAAAATCATTTATTTACATTTGAACATTGATTTACAATATCATATGTATACATGATATTTAACGATAATAGTGTGCAAACAATTAGAAGAGGAACTGTATTCCAAGAGGAATTCCATGGAAAATTTCCACTGAACTGGATAAACCAGGATATGAATTATTTGAACACAAATACAAACAAGGAATTTGGCGGGAGACACTCCATTATTCAACTATTTTGTTGAAATTGCTTCACTTACTATTACTCTTTCTATGCAAATTCATTATCATACTTTTGCAACACACATTTTTCATATATTATGAATGTATTAAAAAACATTTTAATTCAAACCAGTTGAACACAGTAAAAAGCAGGTATAATTGTAGACCATTCCTTCGTGGCCCAGATATCTTTCACAGACTTCTAAACCCAAGCGGAAACTAGAATGACAGACATGGAGTTTCCACAGTGCTGTACTCAAAACCACATATTTGCATATATTATTTGATTTGTCATGTTAATATATTACCGGGCTGAAAGGCTTTCAAGTCCAAATTTAACAAAAGAATAGCATTGAATCCAGTGCATCACAGTGTATAACACACACACACACGTGTGCACATATACACAGGGTTTCTATAGCTCAAGTCTCTTGAGCATATTGTAGTGTACAGAAAATATTAAAAATCAAGTAAAACGAGAACATCAACTAAAACACACCCCTCATGCTTTAATTACCTTTTGTATCATCATGATTCCTGTTGACACTCGTTGCTCATCAGAACTACACCTGTTAAATTCTCACACGTACACACGCACATACGCACATACACGCACGGACACACACACACACACACACAGGGTAATGGACGAGGGTGCCAGTGTGCCCTGCACAACGCAGGTGCCAGCCATACCAGCAGCTGCCACACAGCTCATATCCTGAGGGTTGCTGGTTCGAACCCTCTGTTAAGGTGCCCCCTTGAGCAAGACACCGCATTGCATCCAGATGCGCCGGTGGTCGATGGATCCTGTGCAATGACGTTGCAGTGAGAGTGTGTGTAAACGCGTCAAGTGCTGCATGAATCCAACCCCTTCCACCAAACTCTGTTCATGAGGTCCGAGCCTCCATCACAGATTTCAGCAGCCCAATCCAGCGATGTCTCTCAGGGTGTGTGCACGTGTCTCAGGGGGTGTGTGTGTGTCAGTTGATGATGCCTGAAAATGTGTTGATGGCCAGGGGAAGTCCTCGGTTCAAGTACTTGCTCAGTCCGGCGTTGTCGTCGGGTCCACCGGGCTTGCCGTGTCTGGACTTGTGGAGGCAGTAGCAGGGGTCCAGACATGGGGAGATCTCGATGCTAGACACACGCACACACACATACAAACAGAATGTAATTGTTAGGAGGTGAGCCCAAACACAGAGATGGACTCAGAAGCTGCAGGCAACAGAACCTCGACTTGTGGCAGCAGGACAGACACAGAAACAAATGGGCCGAAAGCTGAAGCTATGAAAACCAGCACAACCGACATACAGGGGCAGAACTAGGGAACCTGAAGGAGAACCAGACCGCCTGACCTTGCAGTTAAAAACAAATTCTTTCAGGATTTAGGTTAATTCTGGGCAGGGCCGCCGGCTCCCCTGCAAACAGCCCTTCAATTCACTACACAGGTGTGGGACCTGTTTACATAAGAGTCGATGCCCCGGCGGTCTGCACCGATGGCAAGACTCTTCTACGGTGACATTTACATTTACATTTAGGGCATTTGGCAGACGCTTTTATCCAAAGCGACTTACAGAGAGTACATTTGTTGAAGGAGAGGCAGCAATATATCACTGTGGTACCTGAAGATAAGAATAGATCTGTTTTCGAGCATTCATATTTACTACCACCACTACCAATTATGAAACCTAGAACGGGTTTCATAATTGCTAAGTTGCCTGCATAAGTAGCTGTGCAATTCTAAGCATGCTACAACATCTGAGAACAACAATGCCATAATAAATGTCAAGAAGTACAAACTAACACAGGTTAGTGGTAGGATTATCAGAGGAGGGTGGGGGGGGGGGGGGGGGTTATGTAGAGTCCAGGTGAACTCTGAACAGGTGGGTCTTGAGTCTCTTGTTTAAGGAGGGGGTTATGTAGAGTCCAGGTGAACTCTGAACAGGTGGGTCTTGAGTCTCTTGTGGAAGCTGGCGAGCGACTCGGCCGTCCTGACGTGAGCCAGGAGCTCATTCCACCACTGAGGAGCCAGAACCGTGAAGAGTTGGGACTTGGAAGAGCGAATGTTTGGCTGTTTTTAGTGAAGGCGGTACCAGTCGTTTGGCAGAAGTTGCCGAGCAGAGTGCTCAGGTTGGGGCGTAGGGTCGGACTAATGTTTGGAGGTAGGTAGGGGCGGTTCCGGTAACGGCCATGAAAGTCAGTACCAGTGTCTTGAATCGAACGCGAGCGATTACCGGGAGCCAGTGGAGGGCGTGGAAGAGAGGGGTTACATAGCTATGCTGATGACACACAATTGTACATTTCTGTCGAGCCAAATTATGCTAATGCCTTATACTCCCCGACTACCTGTCTGTCCGCAATTAATCAATGGATGAGCAATAATTATTTTAAATTAAACGAAGGTAAGACAGAAATACTCTTAATTGGCCCCAAAGCTAAAAGGGATGCACTTTATAATAGGTTAGGAAACTTGGCTCATCAGAATAAAACGGAAGTAACAAGTTTAGGTGTAATTTTAGATTCTGATTTAAGTTTTAAAACCCACATAAATAAAGTGATCAAGACATAATTCTTCCACTTACGAAATGTAGCCAAAGTACGGCCGTTTTTTAACTCAAAAGGATGCTGAGAGTTAATCCATGCTTTATTTCAAGTAGGCTGGATTACTGTAATGCTCTTTTTACTGGTCTTCCAAAGAAGTCAATTGAGAAATTACAGTTTAATTCAGAACTCTGCGGCTAGACTTAACAAAAACAAGGAAGAGAGAACATATGACTCCTGTTTTAGCGACACTCCACTGGCTTCCTGTATCTTTTAGGATTGATTTTAAAGTCCTTTACTTGTATATAAAGTCTTAAATGGTCTAAGCACCTTCGTACATTTCTGATTCTCTGTCGTGTTATGTCCCTACACGAGCCCTTAGGTCCTCTATGGCAGGCCTCTTAAACATTCCAAAAGTTCCACCAAATAAAATTGGAGAAGCTGTCTTTGCACATTATGCACCTAAATTGTGGAACACCATACCAAAAAATATTAGAGAGGTGGGCTCAGTGGATATTTTTTAAACGACAACTGAAAACATACCTTTTTAATCTAGCTTTTAATTAGCAGTGAGCCCCCACGTTAAGCACCGGGTGGGTGGTGGAAAGACCGCTGACTCAGCGATATAAGGCTGAGTCATAATATAATCACCGAAGGAGTGGTGGAAAGACTGGTATCGCTGCTATATTCCAAAATAACTTTTATGCTAATTTTAACATCTTAACAGACTATTTTTATTAATCTTATTTTGTTAAACATCAATTTTACTCACTTATTCTTTTTAATTATTGTATTGTCTTTTATTATATTTTCCCTGCCTTCTGTATCCTTGGATTGTGTGGTCTACTCAATTCTCTAATTTATCATTATATTTTTTTATCATGTTTATTTTAATTTCTGTATTGTGCTGAAATGTTAAAGCACTTTGAGCTGCATTCTCTGTATGAAAGGTGCTATACAAATAAAGCTTTATTATTATTATATTATTATTATTACATGGGAGAATTTAGGAAGGTTGAACACGAGGCGTGCTGCTGCGTTCTGGATGCGTTGTAAGGGCTTGATTGTTGAGGCGGGGAGTCCAGCCAGGAGAGAGTTGCAGTAGTCGAGACGAGTGATAACGAGTGCTTGGACCAGGATCTGCGCTGCTTCACGTGTGAGGAAGGGCCGGATCTTGCGGATGTTGTAGAGAGCAATTCTACAAGATCGGTAATGTTGGCGTTGCAGGACAGCTGGTCATCCAGTACCACGCCAAGGTTCCTTGCAGATATCACCGTAGTGCTGCCACAACCGATCGCATTGCAGGTCTAATCAATAATATGACATCCGAAGCCCAAACGTAGGTTTCAGAAGATCGGAACACAATGGCAATGTTTGCATTAGCGATCTCACGGCTTATTCATTTGCACCGCATATGCAGCTCGTATACCCTTGACAAAAGGAAATATACTTATTGTTCCATAATAAAGGACTGATAACTGAAACAATAGCATCGTCTTACTATTCTGTATCCTACTCGGCAGCCAGCACTGATAAACTAAATGAAACTACCCACTGGTACGACAAGCTAAACATCCATCCATCCATTCTCCTCCGCTTGTCTGGGACTGGGTCGTGGTGGCAGCAGGCTAAGCAGGGCCCCCCAGACTTCCTTCTCCCCAGCAACACTCTCTAGTTCCTCCTGAGGGATCCCGAGGCGTTCCAAGGCCAGATGGGTTATATAATCCCTGCAGCGGGTTCTGGGTCTTCCCCGGGGTCTCCTTCCAGTCGGACATGCCCGGAAAACCTCTAATCAGATGCCCGAACCACCTCAGCTGACTCCTTTCGATGCGGAGGAGCAGTGGCTCTACTCTGAGCTCCCTCCGGATGTCTGAGCTCCTCACCCTATCTCTAAGGCTGAGCCCAGCCACCCTGCGGAGGAAACTCATTTCGGCCGCTTGTATCCGCGATCTCATTCTTTCGGTCACTACTCAAAGCTCGTGACCATAGGTGAGGGTTGGAACGTAGATGGACCAGTAAATCGAGAGGCTCTTCACTACAACGGACCGGTACAGCGCCCGCATTACTGCAGACGCAATCTGTCTGTGTATCTCCCGCTCCATTTTGCCCTCACTCGTGCACAAGACCCTGAGATACTTGAACTCCTTCGCTTGGGGCAGCAACTCACTCCCAACCCGGAGGGAACACACCGTTTTCCGGCAGAGAACCATGGCCTCAGACTTGGAGGTGCTGACTCTCATCCCGACCGTTTCACACTCGGCTGCAAACTGCCCCAGTGCATGCTGGAGGTCACGGTCTGATGTAGCCAACAGAACCACATCATCTGCAAAGAGCAGAGATGCAATTCTGAGGTCCCCAAACCGGACACTCTCCTCACCTCAGCTGCAGCTTCAGATTCTTTCAGTATTGGTGACAAAGGACAACCTTGGTGGAGTCCAACACCCACTGGGAACGTGCTTGACTTAGTGCAGAGAATACGGACACAGCTCTCACTTTGGTTGGACCGAATGGCTCGTACCTACAGTCCCGGTACCCCATAATCCTGCAGTACCCCCCACAGGATTCCCCGGGGTCCAGGACGGAATCCACATTGTACACACAAACTCCCCCCGCCGTGATAAGGTGGCGATTCTTTGGGGGAGCATTTTACAGTCTACTGGCTTTTGGCTATATAGTGTATGTATGTGTGTATGTATGCATGTATGTATGCATGTATGTGTGTATGTATGTATGTCCCTTTTTCTTATTTTACAACCGCTCACCCGATCGAGTGTGAAGTTGTTTGGGTGAGCAGTTCTCAAGAAGGCAGCAATCCCGGATGCCAAGCAATCGGCCCTTTCTGAGCAGGCACGTTTTGATCGGGCACTGCACTAGCGCATGTGTTTAGACTAGTGAGGGAGTCATCTACAATGCAAAACAATCTACAAGTGGTGTTTGGTTCCCCCTAGTTTTAGGGAGTGACGTATATTGTGTCTTGTGGAGCCCTTGGAGACTGTTACTGTGAATAAGGGCAAATTAAAGTGACTAGACTTAAAGTTATAATCTTTGGCGACACCCATGGTGAAAAGCGGGAATTGCATCCAAACAGTATCACATAGGTGACGTCAGTCCGCTGGCCGATGTTTAGCGGATACTACATTTACTGTAGCAGAGACCGAAAAAACTAAGTCACTGACTGTGCGGCACGTTTTAAATCTTGAGCAGGAAAGGTGGCTCACTACCGGTCCGTGGTTGTGTTAACTTGTTCTGTGACAGATAGTGACTTCAGAGACATTTGTTTCCAGGAAAATCTTCGAGATTATAACTTTAAGTTGGCTGCAGCATGCCTCACCTCTGGACATCTTCGAAGGCCCTCCGAGAGTCTCTGTCCAGAAGAACCGTGAACGGCCTCTTCTCAGGAGAGGAGATCTTGACGTCACAGGTCCTCACCTTCTGCTGCAGACAATGAAAAGTCACGTCAAACAAACCCCAAAATATGTATGGATGAATTTGAAAGTACAAAAAATTTACTAAAAAAACCTAACATGCTCACCAGATTGTTTTTATTTTTGGACTGAGCTTCATTCCAAGTCAGTGTCAAGCAGTTCAGATCTAGAGGGCAGAAAGTATCAAATCAACTGGAATATTAGACAGAATGTCCAGTGTGAACAGGATAAGCCTGATACCTAATATGTGATATCATGTAAAATATGAATAACAGATACTGCGTGTGTGTGTGTGTGTGTGTGTGTGGTGTGTGTGTGTGTGTGTGTGTGTGGTGTGTGTGACGCACACCTTCCATTTCATTGGACGGAATGGCAGTGATCTGGGCGGCAAACATGTTGACGGAGAGGCCGGTGTCAACATCACGACCACTCAACGTAACCTGCAGGGCACGAGGGAACGCACACGTTGTCATGGTGACGCTCACACATACATGCCGGCAGGCCGACAGTCAGCCAAAACAGAGACACAGTCTTCGCTTCAGTCATTAAATAACATATGTGCTAATACATCACATTTAGGACATTTGTCCTAAATACGCTTTTATCCAAAGCGACTTACAATATGCACATTTGTCGAAAGAGTGAGACAACAATATATCGCTGATTATACATAAAGATTAGAATCTAACAAGTTTCAAGCATTTCTAATTGCTAGGTTAATAGAACCAGCAGCAAGTGATCATAATTGCTTGGTTGTTTGTAATAACTAAGGCAATAAAGCTGTTTCTGATTCTTATTTCTGATTGACAGCAAGGTGTCTCAGATAACAGTAAGGATAAGAACAACAGGAGAGCTGGGGTACGATGCTGCACAATCCTAAGCACTACACTATATATATATAACATAAACCATCCGTGGTTATTATGAAAGACTGAGGGCAGGACTTACTCATTAAAACAAGATTAGCTCGGCTTTCAATGTGGAAGTGAGTCATTAATTTCCTTGTTCCACGAACACATTTCCAGACTCTTTGTTTCGTCATTACTTTAGCACTCATTAAACTCTAGAATCACCACATTACATTTTACATCAGCCATGTACTGTATGTGTGTGGTGCGAGCCGAAATATGTTATGTTTTGAATGAAATGCTCCGGGGATATACACGTCTAAAAAGCCTGGCCTCATGATGAACAGGAGACGGCGGAATGTACTTTATATAAGTACATACACTGATGGCTCAGTTGTTAGGTTAATAGAACACGTTTCAAGCACGTACGTGACTCACACCGGTGCAAATTGGGGGGGGTCCACTCACCCTTTTGTAGTTCATGGAGACCACCGCTCCGCAGGCCCCCCCCATATTCTTCCACTGTTTCTCTGTGGGGACACACGCACACACACACACACACACACACACACACACACACAGGGTTACAAAAAGATTGAGGCATGCCATTCCTTGCTGCATACACACATTCTCATTGTTATTGCATTGCGACATGCACAGCAAACAAACAAACTGAAATAAACTCACACACACCCTTACATAACCTAAGATGTTACAGAGTGACAAGGAGACTGTATAGTGATAAGAGAGACAGAGAAGAGACATACAATGGAGAGAGTGTAGAGAATGAGAGAGCACATAACTGTGGGAGTGTGTGTGTGTGTTGGTGGCTGGCTTAATTGGCCTCACCTAGTTAGGGTCTGGGGGGGGTGGGGCTGCACACCTGTGTTGCTTTGGCTAATCATTGGTGCTCCTCCAAGGACAGAGGCAGGCTTGTGGTGAAAAGTCTGGTTTATTGTAAAGTTTGTCAAATGAAATGAACAGAGCAGATTGTAAACAGCTCGCATGTTAGCACTCTCCTGAGTGTGTGTGCTGATGGCTGACTTAAAGGGGACATATTATGGCACCAGGTGTGAGTGTGATTAGCCATTGAAAGCCGTTTTAAACAATTGCCACGTGACTATCGTCTAGTGACCTCACAAGTGGGAATGTCCACCTAGATGTATGATTACTAGATCAGTCTACTAGCCTACCCAGTGGACTGTACCAACAGGTAAACAGATTTAGTCGGAATACATCTAGGTGGACATTCCCACTTGTGATGTCACGAGACAGTAGTCACATGGTGTGCAATTGTGAAATGGCTTTCAATGGCTAATCACACTCACACCTGGTGGCATAATATGTCCCCTTTAAGTCAGCCATCAGCACACACACTCAGGAGAGTGCTAGCATGCTAGCTGTTTACCATCTGCTCTGTTCATTTCATTTGACAAACTTTGCAATAAACCAGACTTTTCACCACAACCCTGCCTGTGTCCTTGGAGGAGCCCCAAACAAAGCCACACATTGGGCGCCGGTGTAGCAGGGCTGCTGCCACAATGCCACATCGTGTGGCTTTGTTCACACACACTCCTACAATAACGATATATAAAAGAAAAAAATAAAGAAAGGGAGAGCGAGAGAGCCAGCGGCAGAGGGGGAGGGATAAGGGACAGAGGGGGCCGTGCAGCAGGCTATACCTCTGACAGAATGAGAGATCCGTTTAAACTCTGGGAACTCCATCTCCAGGTGAGACAGGAACACCTGCTCCACCGACACCTTGTCCAGGCAGCAGAAGGAGATCTAACCGGTGGAAACAATGCAACTCATCTCAACCAATACCTAAAGAACACACGCAATACCCAACTCTTATACTTTCCACTAGAAAGTGGAATCAAACTCAATCAAACTCAAGCTTTGTGTGTGTGTGTGTGTGTGTGTGTGTGTGTGTGTGTGTGTGTGTGTGTGTGTGTGAGCATGCATGCCGGTAATATTCATTTAGTGGCCATGGCCATATTTACAAGATCACATGCAGTTCTCCTCATGTTAGCGTTATCGTGCGCTCACTTCCTCATTTGAAACGGATGCCGTTTCAACCGCATCGTCTCCCGCCCTCGGCTGGCGCCACTCAGCGCTGCAGTGTTCAGAAGCCGACATGTGACACATGACACGTGGGTGTGGGCGCTCACCGTAACCTTGTAGATAGAGAAGTAGACCGGCTGCCTTCCCAGACGCACATAGTAAGAGATGACGTCAGACAGCAGGGACTCCTTCTGGCCCATGTTGGTGTGCTGTCCAGAAAGAAAATAACAACAGAAATAAACAACAACAACAACAACAACATTCAAGATTCAACCCATTTTGCTAAATGCTTGAAACCTGTTTCATTCTCATCTTTATGTACCACAGTGAGTGTGGGGCGGCAGTAGCTCAGGAGGATTATTGGCATCGTTCACAGCGATGCCAATAATGATTAGAGAATCAAAATACTGTATGTCTATGCGCCCAACAGATTTAGATCTCACCCTAAAACTACATTTATATCTAAACACTCTCACCAGGACACGTGATGAATACGCACGTCTACCACTTGTAATCCGGTTGTGTCAATTCTGGTTCCACTCCGTGATCAACACAAACGCAAACTGATTCCCATCATATGTAAGGCATAGAAACAACGTTTCCTGTGGTTTTCTCTCTGCAACAACCTTAAGAGGAATCCTGAGTACCAGGCTGCAGACTCTCTCATTCCCCTCTTAAAAGGGACATTGTTTCATTCACAGAATGAATGAATGAATAAATTAGTATATTAGCATATTAAACAGATATTTGTTTAGTTCATGCCTCCTCATCATTTTTATAATTCCTAAAAAGCTTTAATGTGGCAAATAATGTCACAGCTATAACGAAGCCAGGGTTGAGTGTAAAAGGTTGTCGTTTGTTTTGTGGTGGTTTATACAGGCCCTCACTCAACGTTGTGTGTGTGTGTGATGTTTTGTTGACCCTCACAATACTACAGTGCTTTGCTGCTTGTGCCAAATAACAAACACTGGATGATTTTGATTTGTATACATCAATGATAGTTATTATACATCACATTGTTTTAGCACAAGCCCGATGTGGACGGCGAGTTGAACATTTTTACTGAACCCTGAAAGCGCTATTGGAAAGTACTTTCAGTGATTACAGAGTTCAAAGACGTGCAGTGGCACATAAAGTGTTTTTTTCCGGGGGAACCTCCGACAAACAAGACAGTCAGTAAGTGGTAAACAGATTTATTGCTGAGTCTGAAGAATAGATGGGTAGACAGAGCAGGTGGTGCAATGCTAGCGCTCTTCCTTGAGTGTGTGTGTGATGACGGCTGGTTTAACCGGTTGCCATTGATTATCTCAATGCACCTCAGGTTTGCAGTCCCAGACTAATCAGCCTGACTCGGGGCCAGGTGAGTCTGCTTAAACCAGCCACACATACACAACACACTCCACAGAGCTCATGACAATGACCGTTTAGAAGGCAGCTCCAACACATCTTGTACTTGACCCTTTGTATGTAGACGGTTATGATGATTATGATGATCAAGTACCTTTTTAGCTAGTTCAGGAATGGTGACGCCCAAGCTGCGGATGTTGCAGTCGTACCAGGGGTCCACCGTGCCCAGGTAGGAGCCGAAGGCACAGCAGTCCTCGTTGGTGGGAGGGCAGTTCTCCTGAAACATCAACCAAAACCATATTCAATCGGGAGAAGCCTCAGCATCACACTAAGCGTTATTTTTAATGCCGCTGAGAACGTCAAATGTCAAAACGTAATACTGACACACACACACACACACACACACACACAGTGAATGTCAAAGTTGTGGTTAATGACGGTAAGAGAGTTAAGTGGAAGAGGAAGTGCTCTAACCTTGACAGGGGATGCGAGCAACGGGAAATGTAGTAAAACTGGAGGGTTCACTTTTTGTGTCAGAAAGATTTTCAGCGCTTCCCTTTTCCTGTAAAAGGTAAAACATTCACATCACTCTCAGTCCACATGCACACGTGTTGTGTGGTTTACTAGTGACACATTATGTACAAACGTTTGATATGATTGCTGAATTAGATTTGTTGTTTCCTTCCAAACAAAAGCATAGTCATAGTTAAGCGCCACCTTGAAGTGTGCAGATGACCCTGAGCACCGAGCCTCATTAGATTCTTATGACTCAACTAAAAAAAAAACAATCATTGATCCCACTGCCGGTGTGAAATACACCTACGTTTGTAACATTAAAGATGACGCTTCGAGGACATGAGCCTGCATGTCTTTCCAGCTATCAGTCAGACTACCAGTACCCAATAAAGTCCCCCGGGGCTTGCTTGTCCTTACTCTGAGAACATGTAGTATGCGTTGGCCAGGCGCCCGAGCCGCCCGGTCCGTCTCTCCCATGGACGACGATCCTGGCGGTGAAGGGCCGCGGCCAAGCTTGTGCTGGGAGGCCGTGCCGGCCGTGCCGGGTGCCTGCAGGCATCCTGCTCCCGCCCCGGCAGCTCCACCCCCTGGCCCCCGGCCACGCCCGGCCCGGCCGTGCTCGCTCCAGAGAGTCCCTGGCATTAGCCGCCATCGGGTTGCCGGCTCACGCGTGGGCCTCATTTCATGCCCCCCGCCGGCTCAGCCTGCTGCCCACCTCCGGCTCACTGAGGGTAGGGGTGGAGGAGAGAAGGAGGAGGAGGGGCTTAGGGGCGACTCACACCACCTCAAAGTCACTTGCGTCTGGGATCCAGCAGTCCCTACTGTGTGTACTGCAGGACTCCT